>JAXCGZ010017455.1:0-50000 GCA_037179515.1 Halocaridina rubra | reverse complement strand
GACACATAATGAATTTTTAACCTTTATATTCAGCTCTGTCATTTGGTATGTATGGTTGTAAAGCCATTGTTCCTTCTCCCAGCATACTGTTTTACTAAGAATTAACTTTTAATTTCAGAATGGTTTACACACACTCCACATGATGCTTTGTATGACGTGTGGTGTAGTGTGTAAGGTCAAGGTCAAGAATAAGACGTACAGTGCTGGAATTCATGCCAAAACTTAGAAACACCAGAAAGCAGCAGATCAAATCAATAGCACTATGAGTGTAACATCATGCTTTAGCAGTGATCCAAAAGAAATGAAAATATTTGAAATTAGAGGGAGTGTTGCTTTTTTTTCTGTTATACAGCCATCAGAGCATCTGATCACCTTGAGAAAATCATTAAGTACTCTTAAAGTTAAACTCTTTTCTTACTTGATATGAAATACTAATGAACAAAATGCTTTGGTATGCTTACAAAAATCGTCCATTTTTATCTTCGTAATTCAGTTGTAAAGGAACTGCAATACACCCTATTTTCTATTATCATTGATGGGCAACAAATTCACCAGGTAATTGCGATTGTGCGTGAGGTATTTCTAAGAAGAGATTCTTTGAAAGTCGGTGGTAATCTCAGGCAAAATTGAATCCCAAGAGCCAACTTGGCAGGGGAGATTTAAACATAATAAAGCTAGGGATTTAGACCTGATAAAGAAGCTTGGAGTAGTTAAGTGAGGACATAAACAGTGTCACAGTTTTTCCTAAGGGCTTCGGAATATTAAGGGTTGAAAGATCTGAGAGGACTGTGGGAGAGATAGCAATGATCATAAGTGAAAGATTTCAGGATAAAGATATAAACTTTGTAAGAAAAAGCGAGTTCAAGGAATTTCTTTTTGCTCGCATAAATATCGGGTAAGAGAGCATGATAACAACTGTTATATATAACCCACCAAGGAATCAACTTAGGCTAGAAGTTAATGAGGAAAGTCATATAGGTACTATCGAAGTCATAAACTCAGTTGTCAACATCGCATGGGAGAAAAAGTGTAGGATTTTCAGCATGGGAGATTTTAATCATAGAGATAGATTGGATAAATCTTGACCTGCACAGTGGGGAGGACTTATTTGGGGCAAGATTCCTAGATTGTGTACAAGGGAATGTCCTACAACAACATGTACTGGAAGCAAAGAGGGCCAGGGGTGGGAATGAGCCATTACTGCTTGATCTAGTTTTCACTGATACTGTGTCAGATATTGAAAAAATTGAGTATGAGCCACCAATTAGAAAAAGTGACCACTGTGTGTTGTTAATGGAGTATATCAGCAAAGAAGATCTACCTGAAAGTAGAGGTACTGAGAAGGACACGAGGAGGAACTATTGGAAAGGAGATTATAGCAAAATTGAAGAGCTTTTTGCAGTTATTGACTGTTAGATGTTATTTAACAACAAATCTGTATTAGAGTTTTACAAAAGCTTTTGTTAGGAATATGGGAAGATAATCACTTGTTTCATACCTTCTACGAAAATAGGAGTTATTCACGCCAGAGAGAAAAGATTCAATAATGAGCGTATGAGAGCTAAGGAGTGGAGAAATAAATCCTGGAAAAGGCATAGGAGGATTTAAAAAAATAAATACCTGGTAGACTTTAAAAGGAGCAAGATATGATTACCTAAGTAAAAGAAGAGAGACAGAGTTAACTTATGAAAGGGATATCACCAGGAAGGCCAAAGAAAATCCCAAACTTTTCTACAGCTTTATCACTGGAAAACTGAAGGTTAAAGAACAGGTTTTAAAGTTAAAGAGAACAGATGGAAGCATCGCTGAGACAGATGAAGAGATCTGTGAAGAATTGAACAAGGAGTATCAGTCAGTATTTACAGCAGATAATACCTCACCCCCTCACATTGTAGATATAGGGGTTCGTGAGCCGGTATTAGAGAACATTATCTTTTCAGCCACAGAGGTTTGGATTGCGCTGATGGAGTTAGATGCTCATAAAGCCACAGGTCCTGATGATATATCCCCTTACGTTCTTAAGAAATGCGCTAAACCAGTATCGAAGAAGCAATGCATCATATCTGAAAAGCCGCTGGAATCTGGGGAGATTCCAATATGCTGGATACAAGTGAATGTGGTACCTATCTTCCAAAAGGGAAGGAGGAATACAGATCTGAACTATAGACCTGTTTCCTTGACCTGCATAGTTTGCAAAGTTTTGGAATCCTTCAACTTTTTGTCAGTGAGACAACATGGCTTCAGAGAAGGCAGATCAACAGTGACAAACTTATTAGACTTTCATGATGAGGTAAGCCGGCTCTTACAGATTGCATATTCGTAGATTTTCAGAAGACATTTGATAGGTTCTCATACAGGAGAGTTATTAAGAAGCTGCAAGTAAGGGCGAGAATAGGTGGATATGTCTTGGAATGGATAAAAACTTACTTAGAAGGAAAGGAACAGAGGGTTAGAGTGAGACACTCAGTGTTTGAATGGAGAAGGGTTAGTAGTGGTGTTCCACAGGATTCAGTTTTAGGGCCACTTTTGTTTCTTGTATATGTAAATGACCTACCAGAGTCTGTAAATTAATTCTTGAGTATACTTGCATATGATGCAAAGATTGTAAAGAATGTAAGAGATAAGAACAATGGTAGAGAATTTCACTAAGACCTAAATAAGAACATAAGAATAGAGGACACTGCAACATGCCTACTGGCACACACGAGGCAGCTCCATTTTTGAATTGTATTTTCAGCATGTCTAACCTATTCTATTCTACTCTACTTATTTATACTATTTTTCTTTTTATGATTTTTCTAAAAAGCACTAACCTATTCATACCCACCCTACCTCTGTCATATGTCTATCTAATCTACATTTGAAGGTGTCTAAGGTATTGGCATTTACTATCCTACTAGGAAGCTTGTTCCATGCATCAGCTACTCTATTACCAAACCAATTTTTACCAATTTCCCTTCTGAACCTAAATTTATCAAGCTTAAATCCATTATTACGAGTTCTGGTTTGGTCATGAATTTTTAAAACTTTATTAATATCTCCCTTGTTAATCCCTTTAAACCATTTATACACTTCAATCATATCCCCCCTAACTCTTCGCCTCTCTAGAGAATGTAGATTAAGTTTTTTTAATCTGTCCTCATATGCTAGATTTCTGATATTGTGTATCATCTTGGTCATTCTTCGCTGCACTCTCTCCAAGGATTCAATTTCCATCCTATAATAGGGTGACCAGAATTGCCCAGCATAATCTAAATGGGGCCTAACTAATGCAAGATAGAGCTGCAAAATAACTTTTTCTGACCTATTGCTAACACTTCTTGAGATAAATCCTAAAATTCTGTTTGCTTTATTTCTGACTGCTGTGCATTGCTCTCTTGGCTTAAGACTCCTACTCACAAGAACTCCCAAATCCCTTTCATGAGTGGTCAGAAAAGTGGCCAATGAAATTCAGTACTTCAAAATAAATGGTAATGAGAATGGGTACGAATGCGAGAAGGCCAAAACTTCGATACTCAAAAGCATGAGCAGAACTTCAAGAGACAGATAATTAGAGAGATCTAGCAGTAAACTTTGCCTCCAAAAATGTATATAAATGGCATAGTAAGGGCAGCATATGCTTTCTTAGCAAATGTAGTGGTAGCCTTCAGATACACGGACTGGGAAATGGTCGGATTTATTTATGTAACTTATGTGAGGCCGAAGCTAGAATATTCAGCCCCCTTTTGGAATCCACACTTGAAAAAAACACAAACAATAAGCTAGAAAAAAGTTAAAGACATGCCATGAAACTGGCGTCAGAAATATGCAAGCTCACTTATGAGGAGAGACTGAGGGAGTTAGATTTACCACCACTCGAAGCTAGAAGAATGAGGGAGGATTTGGTGACGGTTTTTAAAGTCTTCCATGGTTTTGACTGAGTGGATAGGGATCTATATTTTGATGTGGATGGCACTAGAACTAGAGATCATAGTTTTAAGCTTCGTAATAAAACTTCTTTGCAGAATATAAGGAAGTAGCATTTTTTTTTTTTGTGTGTGTGTAAAAATAGTTGATGAATGAAATTTGCTAAGCGAGTTTTAGTTATTGTTAACATAATTCATAGTTTTAAGGACAAATATGATAAGTATCACTGAGTACAAAAATGGAACCGACCAGTATACGGGAAATAACGAGCGTAGGACTTTTTCCGTAAGCACGATTAGGTAATAACACACACACACACACACAAAGAATTGAACAAGGAGTTTCAGTCAGTATTTACAGTAGAAAATACCCCACCCCCTCAGATTGCAGTAATAGAAGCTCAAGGGCCGGTATTAGAGAACATCAACCTTACAGCCACAGAGGTATGCAAAGCGCTGATGGATTTAGATGTTCATAAAGCTACAGGTCCTGATGACATATCCCCTCATGTGCTTAAAAAATGCGCAAACACAATATCGGTGGCACTAAGTATCATATTTAAGGAGTCACTGGAGTCGGGGGAGATTCCAAGATGCTGGAAACAAGCAAATGTGATACCTATCTTCAAAAAGGGAAGGAGGGATACGGCTCTGAACTATAGACCAGTTTCCTTGACCAGCATAGTTTGCAAAGTTATGGAGAAACTACTAAGGAAACATATCTCTCTTCACTTGGAATCCTTCAACTTTTTGTCAGTGAGGCAACATGGCTTCAGAGAAGGTAGATCAACAGTAACAAACTTATTAGAATTTTATAATGAGGTAAGCCAAATCTTACAGGAAAGAGAGGGCTGGGCAGATTGCATATTCCTAGACTTCCAGAAAGCGTTTGACGCTGTTCCACATGGGAGACTTATTAGGAAGCTGCAATCAATGGCTAGAATAGGTGGAAATGTTTTGGAATGGATAAAAACTTACTTAGAAGGAAGGGAACAGAGGGTTAGAGTAAGACACTCAGTGTCTGAATGGAGAAGAGTTAGTAGTGGAGTTCCACAGGATTCAGTTTTAGGGCCACTTTTGTTCCTTGTATATGTAAATGACCTACCAGAGTCTGTAAATTCATTCATGAATATGTTTGCAGATGATGCAAAGATTGTGAAGAAAGTAAAAAAGCGAGAACAATGGTAGAGAACTTCAGGAGGATCTAAATAATCTGCATGAGTGGTCAGAAAAGTGGCTAATGAAATTCAATACTTCAAAATGTAAGGTAATGAGAATGGGTACAAGTGCAAGAAGGCCCAAGCTTGACTACTCGGTGGCTGGAGTACAACTTCAAGAGACAGAAAATGAGAGAGATCTAGGAGTAAACATACTGGCAGATTTGTCTCCAGAAATACATATAAATGGCATAGTAAGGGCAGCATATGCATTCTTATCAAATGTAAGGGTAGCCTTCAGGCACATGGACAAGGAAATGTTCAGAAATATTTATGTAACCTATGTGAGGCCAAAAACTCGAATATGCAGCCCCCTTTTGGAATCCGCACTTGAAAAAGCACATAGCTAAGCTTGAAAAAGTTCAAAGACATGCCACGAAACTGGTGCCAGAAATACGCAATCTCAGTTATGATGAGAGGCTGAGGGAATTAGACTTACCATCACTCGAAGCTAGAAGAGTGAGGGGGGGATATGGTGACAGTCTTTAAATTCCTTCATGGTTATGATAGAGTGGATAGGGATCGATATTTTGATATGGCTGGCTCTAGAACTAGAGGTCATAGTTTGAAGCTTCGTAAGAAAACTTCTTTGCAGGATGTAAGGAAATACTTTTTCAGTGTAAGAGTAGTTGATAATTGGAATTGGCTAAGCGAGGAGGTAGTTAATGGTATCTCAATCCATAGTTTTAAGGACAGGTATGATAAGTATGACTAAGTATAAAATGGAACCGATCAGGAGACGGGTAGATACGAGCTTTGGGCTCTTTCCCGTAAACACAATTAGGTAATCACAATTAGGTAATCACACACACACACACACACACACACACACACACACACACACACACACACACACATATATATATATATATATATATATATATATATATATATATATATATATATATATATATATATATATATATATATATATATATATATACACAATTTTCATACTTCCCTTTTAAAGATATGAATACAGCAATTATCTACAATATTTCCTGTTAGTGAATTGTAATCGCAAACTATTCTTATGTTACATGGTTCTTTCTTACCTTCTGCAACAAATTTCTCTGGCGGAACTTAAAAAAAACTGTCTTCTGGTTTATTACCCCCCCCCCCCATATTAAATAATGGTTCCCCATCAAGCCTCAAAAGCGTGGGGGGAGATTTAAAGTGTTATCACAATCCCTGATTCTCCTGGGTTCACTTGTTAATAAGTGTCTTTCTCCTTTGAAATTATCTAATGGTGAATGAGTGTATAGTATATTCTCCTTGCATATATTACTATCCTAGTGTATCAAAGGGGCATAATTTCTAAATAAAGTGGTGTCTAACATCTATCTCTGGGATTAAGAATTTTACCTTCTTTTGACGAAGGTTTAAAAACAAGAATAAAATATTGTGACCTTGATGTCGTTTTGAGGACTAGGAATGGAGCTCAAAATCCTAGCATGCTGCATGCAGCGAGATGAAAGTTTACAATTAAAAAATTTTTATACAAATTTAAAGCAGTATCATGAACAATAACATTAGAAATTAATTATCATATCCATGAGTTACTCCAACAAAGGAGTAGCAATGATGCTAGACTACTTATGACAGCAGAACATCTGCAATAAAGCTGTCAGATATGAATATTAAGTCAAGGATATTTAGTGCAGAGTTACAGTGGAACGGTTTAAAAAATATCAGAGACTCTGATGTACAGTAAACCTGTGACGATGCAACGGGATGATGAATAACTGTAGAAGAGCTGCAGAGCCAGAGAGTAAAGCATTAGTAAAGTGCAGTGGGACTGTAATAATAAAGTTAGACAAAGTGTAAATTCAACAGAACGGATACTTGTGTAAATACGGGAGCTCTAACTGATTGATATTGTGAGAGTTTCTAAATATGTTGCACCGTATTTTTAGTAGCGCCTAAATAAATAGTGTTTTAAGGGAGAGCATCTCTTATCACTCATACAATCCTATTTTTACTTCACAAGGACATCCATATCATTTCCTGTTGTGCTGGCAGCCCCATCAAGTAATCTGAAGAATTCAGATGTTTCTGAAACACCAGATGATATATGTAATTCACTCAACTCCTCTAGAAATATTATTGAAACCAAACTCTTCAGTGAAGGTTAAAAAGTGAGTTAACTATCAGACATGCAGGATAAGTTGATTTTCTTGGCCCTGGTGTAATGCACACTGCACAAATCTGCCTGTCCTATAAAGTTGAGTGTGGATATATGGAGTCATTTAACAACTCTCCTCGGGTAACATGTTTTCATAGCTTGCACTTCTCTCTGCTTATCCAAATGGGTTGTAGATTTAACGAGTTAGATGAACTGCTTTGAAAACCTTCAGCATCTGTGTTTAGCACATTTGTGTCGATTTTCTTCTGACTGCCGTGAGATAGAGAACTAGTCGGTTTTGTCGCTTTCAGTATTGGGGGTACAGTAAGCTAGTCCATGTTTTCTCAGTCTGTAGGAGTCATGTGGTATTACCTGATCTCATTGCCATCCTAAGTTGGAACTAAGACCTTAAATCTTTAATGGCTACTTCAGGAGTTCCAGATATTGTCTGCCACTTCAGAACGATATTCCAGGATGGGTTTAGGTTTTGGTTTTAATGTTAGATACTGGAACACTTGTTTTGCAGAAGCTTCGACTTTACTAATGTAAATCGCCGACGCGTAAATTTTGTGTAAAGTTATTCACAGGTATTTCCCTTATATATTGACTACCTTTGTTAACAGTAAATTAAAATCTAATATTATGTCAAAATATTTTCACTCGACTAGCTTTTCCTACTTTTATATATGATCTAAATGATTGTAATATTAGGGTCAAGTAAAGATAACAACTCCAGGTATGTTAAATACTCTCATAAACTAATAGTTCTGTGTAAGTTAGGTTAAATTAGGCATGGTTATTGCCTAACTTAGCCTAATCTAATATAACCTAACAAATTATGGGGTTATTTAATGTACAGAGAATCGTTATCATTACTTAGTCCTGGCTTCGCATTCACGAGGTCGAAAGATCGGTTCCCGTCCAAGACCGAGAGTTTAAGCTGTTTACTGGCAGGAACTGCTGTGGTTGGACACCACAGTGGGGGGTTGGGGCTTGCCCTGGCTGACGAATATTCATTGTATTGAAATGGAAATAAAGTTTGTTTGTTTGTTTGTCTCTCTCATTATAGTCACTACTTATTAAATTCGACTATAGGTCCTCAATACCACGACTATCCTTTCAGCCTGTCCTTTTTCCTATTGTGTGTCATTCCCTTATTTCTGCTTTGTCCTTAACCTTCTACTTTCTCATCGTCTTAATGTTTCTTTCTAGCCTGAAACTAATGAGGGCAATTTTCTTGCCTGATCCGGTGTCATACTCATAATAAAAAAAAGATAATTTAATTAGCAGTTATAGAGATGACGCAATTAGAATTTGTAAAGCTCATTATTGCATACAGCGTATATTACGTGTGTGTAGACAGAGGGGAAACTAGTAGTCACCGTGGCTCAATCGGTAGCGTCCGCGACCCTGAGGCGTCAGGTCGAGGTTTCGTGCCCCGTCATGGTCTGAGGTTAGCAAGGGCATGCACTCAGGGTCGAAATTACATCTGCCAAAACAAGTCCTTCGAGAGAAGGCAACCGTCCTAGCCCTTGGTTGAAAAGGGAGTCCGTGACGTAAAACCGGAACAAGACAGAGGGGAAACTAGAAGGTAACCAGTGATACCATGTGCATATAAAGCTGTTTAGTAGGAACATTTCTTAATGCTTGATCTATGCATATTATTATTATTTTTTTCTTTTAATAAAAGACTAGTGAATAGTATGTGAATTCTAACTGTTTTCTCTTATTTTAAACCCATACATCTCTATAAATAATGAATAAAAAAATCTTTTTACAATACTGACACAAAATGTCAAGAATATGAAATAGTACATGTACAGGAAGTAATAACACGGAATATTCAGAGTGAAGAAAAACTGTCACAGTCGTTGCTGATGTATATCTACCAAAAGTTTACATAGATCTATAAACAAGACTCTCTCTCTCTCTCTCTCTCTCTCTCTCTCTCTCTCTCTCTCTCTCTCTCTCTCTCTCTCTCTCTCTCTCTCTCTCTCTCTCTCTCTCTCTCTCTCTCTCTTCTAATATGTGTGCAGATGCATGCTAAGAGAAGGCTCAGATACTCATATAATCGTTTCAGTGTCTAGTAATACTGTTATGTTTGTGTTTCCTGTCTGTTACTTAGTAAATGTATTTAAAAGTGTACACAGATGAATAAATAAATAAATCATGTATGAGAGGTATGACTGGTGTATCTAGAATTGATAGAGTAAGAAATGAGGATGTCAGTCAGAGAACGAGTGTTGAAAGAAGGTCGTCGGATAGGTTACCTCAGAGAGTGTTGAGAATTGGTTTGGACACATGGGTGATAAACGAATAGTGCAGGGAGTGTGGAGTGCAGAAGTGATTGGAATTAGGTCAAGAGGAAGACCTAGAATGAGATGGATGGATGGCATGAAAAGGGGACTGCACGTGGAATGTCAATGGAGCAGGGAAGACAGCGTTCAAGAGATAGGAATGAGCTGAGGAAGATTTTGTATAGGTGACATGGACCAATGGGATTTCTCGCACCTGCTGGCTCAGTGACCTGTGATGGACGGGTGTGAGGGGAGTTGCCATGTGATAAAGCGGTAGAATGTCCTTGCCAGCCAACCTTGTGGGTGTCCCATGTAGGGGGGAGGGGAAGTGGCAACCCTTTATCTCAAAACAGCAAAGAGGAGTTCTTGAGGTATATGGTAAATATGTGTTTCTTGGCTCGGTCATCCCCCTTACAAGGGGAAATGAGGCCTTGTATATGTATGTATGTAAATAATTGAATAAATAAATAAACATATGTTCTGTATGTATATAATTCCAATTAAGCAGTCTAATAACCAACAAGTGTAAGTGTAATTATTTTGAGTACATTGGACGAATAGTTTATATACAGCAGATGCCTACGTATACTACAGAATGTTATCGTATTTTCGAAAGTAAAATTAAGCCTAGATATGATTGAATAATCCGTGATTTTACAATATATTCTTTTAAGAACACCTTGCTTATAATTCTCTACAAATAATAATAATAATAATAATAATAATAATAATAATAATAATAATAATAATAATAATAATAATAATAATAATAATAATAATAAGAAGAAGAAGAAGGAAATAATTCTTTACACTTAATAATAATAATAATAATAATAATAATAATAATAATAATAATAATAATAATAATGATAATAATAATAATAATAATAATAATAATAATAATAATAATAATAATAATAATAATAATAATAATAATACACTTCCAAGGGGAGTTACAAATACATAAGCACATCTTTATTTATCTTGCTCGTGACTCAGAGGCCAAGGAACGTAAAAGGATCTTTGGGGCTTCCTATTATGACTAGTGGTTGGGGGGATGTGTACAAAAGTTTATCTCAGTTGAAGTCCATATTTGGGTAAAATACTCCACTATTGCTTTACCTCCTCACACACAAATATGAGATAACTTAGACTATAAAGCTATTTTATTTTCAAATTACTTTTTCCCATCTATGATCACTTTCTCCATTGCTATACATTTAACTTGAATTGAGGGATTATGATGACATTTACATTGAAGGAACTGCGCCTTCTGTAAAAAAAGTAACAACATTTATTTAGCAGTGTGTAAATCACTATAATGATATGTCATCAACAGTAATTATATATCTTTATTGCAGTGCCATGGTCTAAAAAAAAATCCACCAGATGTTGTTCTACCGAGGTCAACAATTATCTGTGTAGGTCACAGAATTTGACCTGTGATTACCTAATTGTGATTACCTAATTGTGTTTACGGGAAAGAGCCCAAAGCTCGTATCTTCCCGTCTCCTGATCGGTTCCATTTTTAGATTTAGTGATACTTATCATACCTGTCCTTAAAACTATGGATTGAGGTAGCATTAACTACCTCCTCGCTTAGCGAATTCCAATTATCAACTACTCTTACACTGAAAAAGTATTTCCTTACATCCTGCAAACAAGTTTTCTTCCGAAGCTTCAAACTATGACCTCTAGTTCTAGAGCCAGCCATATCGAAATATCGATCCCTATCCACTCTATCATAACCGTGAAGGAATTTAAAGACTGTCACCATATCCCCCCTTACTCTTCTAGCTTCGAGTGATGGCAAGTCTAATTCCCTCAGCCTCTCATCATAACCGAGATTGCGTATTTCTGGCACCAGTTTCGTGGCATGTCTTTGAACTTTTTCAAGCTTAGCTATGTGCTTTTTCAAGTGCGGATTCCAAAAGGGGGCTGCATATTCGAGTTTTGGCCTCACATAGGTTACATAAATATTTCTGAACATTTCCTTGTCCATGTGCCTGAAGGCTACCCTTACATTTGATAAGAATGCATATGCTGCCCTTACTACGCCATTTATATGTATTTCTGGAGACAAATCTGCCAATATGTTTACTCCTAGATCTCTCTCATTTTCTGTCTCCTGAAGTTGTACTCCAGCCACCGAGTAGTCAAGCTTGGGCCTTCTTGCACTTGTACCCATTCTCATTACCTTACATTTTGAGGTATTGAATTTCATTAGCCACTTTTCTGACCACTCATGCAGATTATTTAGATCCTCCTGAAGTTCTCTACCATTGTTCTCGTTTTTTACTTTCTTCACAATCTTTGCATCATCTGCAAACATATTCATGAATGAATTTACAGACTCTGGTAGGTCATTTACATATACAAGGAACAAAAGTGGCCCTAACACTGAACCCTGTGGAACTCCACTACTAACTCTTCTCCATTCAGACACTGAGTGTCTTACTCTAACCCTCTGTTCCCTTCCTTCTAAGTAAGTTTTTATCCATTCCAAGACATTTCCACCTATTCTAGCCATTGATTGCAGCTTCCTAATAAGTCTCCCATGTGGAACAGTGTCAAACGCTTTCTGGAAGTCTAGGAATATGCAATCTGCCCAGCCCTCTCTTTCCTGTAAGATTTGGCTTACCTCATCATAAAATTCTAATAAGTTTGTTACTGTTGATCTTCCTTCTCTGAAGCCATGTTGCCTCACTGACAAAAAGTTGAAGGATTCCAAGTGAAGAGAGATATGTTTCCTTAGTAGTTTCTCCATAACTTTGCAAACTATGCTGGTCAAGGAAACTGGTCTATAGTTCAGAGCCGTATCCCTCCTTCCCTTTTTGAAGATAGGTATCACATTTGCTTGTTTCCAGCATCTTGGAATCTCCCCCGACTCCAATGACTCCTTAAATATGATACTTAGTGCCACTGATATTGTGTTTGCGCATTTTTTAAGCACATGAGGGGATATGTCATCAGGACCTGTAGCTTTATGAACATCTAAATCCATCAGCGCTTTGCATACCTCTGTGGCTGTAAGGTTGATGTTCTCTAATACCGGCCCTTGAGCTTCTATCACTGCAATCTGAGGGGGTGGGGTATTTTCTACTGTAAATACTGACTGGCTAGTACAGTGGTAACGCGCTGGCTTCGCATTCACGAGGTCGAAAGATCGGTCCCCGTCCAAGACCGAGAGTTTAAGCTGTTTACTGGCAGGAACTGCTGTGGGTGGACATCACAGTGGGGGGTTGGGGCTTGTCCTGGCTGACGAATACCCATTGTAAAATGGAAATAAAGTTTAAATAAAAAAATAAATAAATAAAATGTTCAATTCTTTGCAGATCTCTTCGTCCGTCCCTTGTGCCTGCGTGAAAGTTAAAGTGAGAAACCTTCTGGGAATATTTTTATGGCTCTCTAAGAGCAATTTGCTCTAATTATCTGCTTATTTTGTCAATTACCTGCTAATCCAGGGAAATATCGGCATATCTTACACATTATCTGCTTATTTTGTAATTTTTATTGAAAGTATGTTGAGATCTGGAAATAACACTTTTCATTTAAAAATATTTGTTTTCGTTAATTTTCGTTAGGATTGGGAGCCCTGAAATCGCATTAAATCAGCTTTAACTCGGAATATTGAAAAACTTTTTATAATTATGTATATAGTTAGAAATATTTTATCAACAGTATGATGAATTATTGTTTTAAATTATATTAACAAATCCCAAATATATATGTCAAAGTGAACGAAATGAAGTGAAACGATGTTCCATAATCTGCCTGTAGATGGCAGGACGTTCAGACTCGAGGCACCTACTAGTCAACATCCGCTCTCAGGCTGAGGTTGTGGCTCTGTGCACTTGGTTAACAGCTGTCATTCTTACACCTATTTCTTAATCTCGGTAAGCCCTATTTTGTATCTCGAAGAACTTGTGAAATAATATCTATATTGTCTGTTAAATAGGAATTTCGTTAATAGGTTTGATATTGTATATAAATGGGTAAAATAGGGGCATGAGGTCAGCTCATTACTGATATGAGTCACTTCATGTCTATCTAGAGAGAGTCGAGTGCCTATGATGCCACACCCTCCCTGTCTTGCATAGCAATTTCCTTTCCCGAGAGAAGCTATCTAGAAGAGTTTGGAATTAATTTTACTTCTTCGATTTTGTAATTAGAATATTTTTTAATATTTAAATGCCAATGACGTTGACATGAATTAGTAAAATTATTATCTAAGCACCTCATAATTGGTCAATTTGGGTTATTAAGCTTAGAGAAGTACCGGGGGCAGTGTCTCTTAGGTAGGACAAAGATTAATAAGAATCAGGTGTAAAAAAGGAACTGTGTAGAAAAGGGAGTCCGTGACGTAAAACCTTAACACAATTCCTTTTTACACCTTGATTCTTTCATATAATTGAGTATGAACCAGACACAGAAACGAGAGAAATGGTACAAATTTGAGGTTGCATATGAACACATAGATGTTGTCCATGTAGTATAGTTGATAGACTTTTAAATTCACCCGCAATTAACCTATTCTAAATGTGATCATGATATAACTTTTACCTGCCCCTTTGTAGCGTAATCGTAACTTGTAAGTGAAATCCATATTTGTTTATAAATCATGAAGACTTGAGGTATCTAAAGAATTTTTGGTTATGATTCGTTTGATACACCCTTTCCATTTTTGGACCAAACTTTTTTTTTTCTGATAGCCTAACCTAATCTAACCTACCGTAACCTAAGTTACCTAATATAACTCAACTTTGAAGCCTCGCCTGCCTTAAGAGGGTGAATTTGAGTATTTATACAGCAACGCGGTGCACATCTGGTAGTGGTGGTAACACTGAATTCTCGAGAAAACTATGGAAGTGGTGCTTAAAACGAATCTTAACCAAATATTTCACCATCGAAAGAGCATTACATTGAGAACCCATGTTCCTTATTGCTGCACCATGATATATCCTTAGTGTAATGAAGGAGGAACTGAATTTATTCTGAACTGCACCAATCCATTGTAGATTAGTCACCAGTAACAAAACCCAAACTCTGCACACTCACATTTAAGGCAGAATAAATGAATAATAGAATAACACCTACGCACAAGACCAATTGAGTTTATTGTAGTCAACCTCCTTTCAATATTTGCCATTGAACCTTTCTGAAAATCACCAGGTCTCTAGCCAGTAATAAAGCTCCTTTGGAAATTAATAACAAAGCCCATGATTAAACATTTGTCGCAGACTCACAAGTAACTGAATACTGTGTTATGAAAATCTCGCAAAGTGTACGACTCATTGCTTACGCCTATGTAAGATTAGGGAAAAATGTAAGAAAGTGGCACAAAGATGGGTAGCCTTTGTGTAGTCAGAATCCTCCTTAGATAGGGTCATTTAAGTGGAGCAACTTTATCCCCATGAGTACACACTGTTTATTTATTTTTTAATATGAGAACGGTTACAGGTGTATTTTGTTTTGTACAATATGCCTTTCTTGTAGCCAAATTCTAATAACCCTTGCAGTCTCTTCCTCCCTACATTTTTGTCTTACAATAGAACACCCTAACAATGAATGAGAGGGTGGACCGGCTGCTCCAATTTATTGCTACAGTTGTGGCCATCCTGCTGAGTTGAATGGGGTATGGCAAATCTTTAGGAAAAATATTGTTCAAGGAATGAATATTATTTGAAATTATCATTTCTCTTATTAGATGTAACTGCAACTCATCATACCCCTGTTGACGAGCCAACAGATAAATTCCAAAATGTCAGTAGCTACTTGAAATCTCATTTTATATCAAGACTTTAATTTGATAAGTATTGAGACTTTTTAATTACTCATTGCGGTGTATGAGCATATCTTAGCCAAGGTAAAATTTTTACTACTTTCTCTCTTTGTAGATTCGAATTTTGTAAATAATATTTCAGGATATATTTGTCAGTGTTTATGATGATGTGCTACAACTTGGTTAAACTATTCTAAACTTTGGGATGATTTTGTTCTGCTTACTCAATTATTAATTCAATATTTACATACGATTTAGCTTTGGAAGTAACATCTACTTATGGTATAAGTGTTTTAGAGTATGATGAAAGGCTGGTCTTATATATCTTGTATTAGATTGTTGTATGCTTTCTGTACTGATGATAGCTTTGTAGTTTGGTAGCAGTTGGTACCAGAAGGAAGAAAATAAGTTCTCAAATGGAAAATATTGGATTTTGGTGCTTCTGTACAAAGGAAACTCTTACTCTCTAAATGGGCCTTGAGTTAGTTCATTCCCCCTTTGGGTCTTTGGGCAATGCCATGACAGGGAGGTTGAGAAGATGTCGAATATACATTATATAGTATTGGATTTTATTTATATAAACTTATATAATAGGTTTTGTATGAATTATTTTCTCTCATTTTTTAACCAGTATTTATTGTTGGAGCAAGCTATGGGAATTTTGAAAAAAATAAAATCTTCCTTATTCTTCAGTTCATGTATTGTGGCAGACTAGAGGTGCATAAAACATCAAATAACCATTTTTCTTGCCGTATAATCATGCTATGAATGGGTTAAATTTAGATATGCAACAGTGAAATAGGTTGTAATAGAAATAAGAGACTGTATATGTTACTCAGTATTTAATATACACTATCATTGGTCTTAGCTTTCAGAGTCCCTTCGTGCACAGAAAGCAGAATATTGACGTGACTGTTTTGAACTTTAGCTTTGAGTTTGTACTTAGTTCTCACTTCTTATACTAATTCTCTGTTTCAGCCAAAATGTCTTCCCGTAAGGCTGGAAAGAAGACTGTCAAGAAGCGCGCGCAGCGTGCAACTAGCAATGTCTTCGCCATGTTTGACCAAGCTCAGATCCAGGAGTTCAAAGAGGCCTTCAATATGATTGACCAAAATCGAGATGGGTTTATCGACAAGGATGATTTACATGATATGTTGGCTTCTTTAGGTATGAATAACTTACATTTTTACAGCTTAAAAGCAAATGGTCTACAACAAAGATAACACCTTTATATGTTCCAGAACCTATATGTTCCTTCTTTTTTGTACTAGTGCCCTTATCAACTTTATTATTTTTGTTTTGTGGTGTTGTTGTCCTTGACTGGACCATGTGCAGTACTTTTTCTTATAACGTAAACAATAATTATGTACTGAATTTTTGCAATGATTACCAACTTGTTCTTATATATTGCAGTCATCAACCAAGTTCATGAGAGTGAACCTTTTACTAATGTTTTATAGGATGTGATTTGGAGGAGTAGGAGGGGTTTTGAGTGGCATTAGACCAAGATATTAGATACCAGAAGGAGAGGAAGTGAAATTGGGGGGGGGGGGGAATCTGAATGTCCTTTTGGGAAGAAGCAGAGAAGTTATTGAATGGGTATGTGGTAGATGGGGATTTGGAGAGAGAAATGAGGAGGGGGGGAGAGTGGTTGACTTTGCTATGGCCTTTGACATTGCAATTGTTAAAATTTTTTAATAGAATAAAGGCTTACCATTTTACTACATTTAGAAGTGTTGGTAGAGGAAATCAAACAGACTTACTGCTATTTAGCAGACAACATATCAGAGAAATGAAAAAATTTTAAAGTTTTGAATGGAGTGAGAGGAATAAAAAAAAAATTAAAGAATGTGAATGGAGTGTGACAGTACGGCATGGAGTAGTCGTGTTGGATGGGAAGTTTAATAGTAGCAGGAAAAATAGTGTGTAAAAATATAACAACTTAGATTAAGTGATGGAAACTGGAGGAGGAGGGGATGATGAACCAGTTCAAGGAGAGGGTTTTAGTAGATGTGAAGTTGTTTGAGAACTTAAGTGATTGGCATTAGAATAACAGCAAAGTGATATGCCAAGTTGTGAGGAGTTGTTAGGTATAACTTTAGGAAAATTACCTCGTGATTACAAAGAGTCATGGTGATAAAATGAAGATGTGCAGAAAATAAAAGCAATGAAAAGGTGGGAGAGATTAGGCTTGGACGAGGATAGAGACTGGTCCAGATGAGTAAACAAGCAAGCAGAAGAGGAGGTGTCTCAGGTGAAAGAACTGTCATATGATGATGTTTACCAAGAGCTGGAAACACCTGAAGGACAGATAAAGATCTTTAGTACAGTATTGCTAAGGCCTGGGATAAAACCACCAAGGATTTATCACTAATAGACAGATGGAAGATGAAATTGGTGTAGTTATTAATGACCAGGATATGATTTGGGAAAGTTGGGAGGAATATATTCGTTGTCTATTAAGTGGGGAAAATTCTAGAGTGGTCTTCGAGGACAGAGTCCAAAATGACCGTATGCCATCGTACATAGAGAGAAGGTGAAGGTGTCATTGAAGAAAATGAAGAACGAGAAGGCCACAGAACCAGGTGAAAAATCAGCAGAGGTAGTAAGGTTGGTCTCTGACTCTCAAGTAGTGAAACACTGCAGAGCAGTATGTTTGTGAGTGCCTTTCACATTTTCTTTCAACTTTCATGTCAATCCATAGAAGAGGTGCATCATTTAAAGAGCTTCATCCTGACAAAAATGTTGTAGAGGCCTTTTCTCCCCTTGCATGGTGGAAGTATTTTGCTGTTCATTAACAGTTGTGTAAAAAACATTTGCACTATTGCTGTAAGCTGATGAAGCACATTCCACAATGTTAGGTTTAAAATATTAAATGAGAAATTACACCACATATGCCAAGTGTTAAATGTTGAATATTATAATGCTCTGAATAACATCCACATAATGGATGCTAGGATTAGAACTACTGATCGGGAGATACATGATTCACTTTAGATATTTTGCATCTTTGTTTTAAATGTAATTAGATATAGGTTTTGGTCGTTTCCTAATTATAATTTTTTTCTATTTCAGGCAAAAACCCCACTGATGAATACCTAGAGGGTATGATGAATGAGGCACCAGGACCCATAAATTTCACTATGTTTCTAACTCTTTTCGGTGATCGTCTGCAGGTATAGCAAGCTTTATTGACTATTATTGAGATTTATTTGTTAATCTTTTCATTCTAAGATTGATTTCCTTCATACTTATGACTGTGGTATTGTTTGAAAATGATATTGATGTTTCTTGAAAAATCAGTAAGATAACTTTTAGAATATTTGTTTTTGTATATACCATGTACACCTTTGTACTTGTTTATTTCATATTGTTTGGAAGTGCTTGCATTACAGTGGAATACTTCACATTTTCAACTGTGATAGCAGTGATGTTTATTAAGAACAGGGAATTTTATTTTTAATTACTGTCTTTTTCAAATAATATGAGAGCATTTTTTCATTCACTGTTACTTCAGATATATTTGGCTTCAGACACTGTTTACTAACTATAATTTAATTTTAGGGGACTGACCCTGAAGATGTCATTAAAAATGCCTTTGGCTGCTTTGATGAGACTAACTCTGGATACATCAACGAGGAATTGTTAAGAGAATTGTTGGTGTCCATGGGAGACCGTTTTACTGATGAGGATGTAAGTTTCCTAAAATTGCTCTCTTTTATCATATAAAAGGTATTAACTTTTATGCCAGTAATTAAAATTGTTCTTAATGATAAGCAACATGAGCGAGATATTTTAATATCAAAATTGGTACAATTTAAGCTTGTGGTTCATACTATGCCTTCTTCAAAAGAGTTGAGGGATTTTTCTCTCATAAATCACAAGCTAATACTGTACTGAATGTAATGCAGAATGGTTGCTACCCACCTTGTTAGAATTAAGAGTAACTGTATTAATGATCATACGTGTTGGTTGTTCAATGTTAGCATCATTGCTCTCCAAGCATGTTTTATACGAGTGTGACACCGGGACAGGCAAGAAAACTGCCCTCATCAATAATGGCCCGGACATGAAAACATTAAGATGAAAGAAAAGAAAAGGGTTGAGGACAAGGCAAAGATGAAGTAATGATCAACAGAAAAAAAGGACTGGCTGAAAGAATAGTCAAAGTACAGAGGCCCTAGATATATGGGTGACATCGATGTGCTTGAGGGGCTAGAGGCAGAAGTTGGAGGAAATGGATGTGACAATGTTGATAACTGAGGCTTTTCCTGTTGACTTTCACTGGAAGTTAAGATCCTAGAATTATCTTGTTCTTTTCTTCGTCTGAGAAGATCATTAAAGGAATATTATTGTTGTGAGCTCCCTCAGTTTTGCAAAGTGTTGAAAAGTCTGATCCCTTTAAAGAGTTACAAGCCCCTCCTCAGTGTACTTGTTGGCCCGCTGCATTCTGCTGATGGTGATCCTTCACTCTTATGGTTCTGACTCTTCTTGGTGCAGCTATTTATGAAATTCCATGACGTCTTTGTTCATCATAAGCTGCTTTTTTACCTCAGATTAGACATCCTCTTCCTCCATGTCCACTTGCAGCTCATTGCTGAATGTCACTAAGGCTTTGTTCATTACCACCTCTTCAAAGTCTCTGTAATATAGAACATATTAAGGCTACAGCTTCTTGCATATGCTATTCATACCTGTGTTTGAAAAATTATTTCCACTGGCATTTATATTCTGCAGTCTTGTAGCTGTGTATCTTTTCCAGCAGTCATGGAATGTGAAATCATTGTCCAGTTCCATCGCAGCTGTAACTTGCCTAAGTGTATTACTTGGTCCAGCGGTTGCAAAGGAGATATTGGGTTGAGGTAAACAATTGTGCTGTTAGGATAAAAGTCAGCGAGGCTTTGTGGGTGGCCAGTCGCTTTTTCAAGATTAGAACTTTCTTACAATGGGACGCCCTTGTCCATACAGTATTTCTCTGCTGCTGCTGATACAGAGTAGTTGGAGAACCAATCCTAAAATATTACAGTATAAATCACCCGAGCCTTGTGATCTGATATCCATACAACCTGGAGAGAGGCTTTGGAGATGTATTTTCAGCACTCAAGGATTCTGTGCATGATGCACCAGCATCATCTCTAGCTTAGAGCCACCCAAGCAATTGCCTCCCACATTAGGGTCAAACAGTGTTTTGGAACCTTGAAGCATGGCACAACCTTCTCCATCTTGGCTATGAATAAATGGTCTTGCGTTTTCTTCCAGAAAAGACCAGTTTCATACATGTTGATGTATGTTATTGAAAAAATCCATACCCTTCAATAATCATTTCCAAAGTCACAGGAAATGTGGATGCTGCTATTTATAAGTCGATGCTATGTCAGCTTGTCGGTTGAGAGATTGTGAAGAAATCCTCTCCATTCTCTTCTGTGTTGATAGTTTATCTTGGCACCTTGAGGGGTCTTCCCCTCCCTCACCAGAATGATAATGATAATAATAAGAAAATGGTGATAAAAAGGTAAAAAAGAATTCAAACAGTATGACTTAAATCTGATAGGATTTATCAAGTGGACTGTGGATATGTTGTTTTTGTTTTTTGTTTTTTTTTTTAAGTCAAAATCTCGTTAGTTGAGTTAGCATAATATACACCTTGGTTCTCACATTGAGTTCGCTCCTAAAGGCTGTCCGAAAACCAGCAATATTTATCCCATGAAAATTAATCCAGAAAAATAATAACTACAATTATTAGATATTATATAGATGAAAATTTAGCTTCAGTCGCCTGTTATGGAGGAGAGCTGATGGCCTAAGTGGAAGGCGTTGAGAAAGAACAATGAGAATGATGTTTTTGTTTGGAAGGGGAGTCCTCTTTCACGCTAGGTAACTTTCCTTCTATGATCTTTTTCTCTCGAGTAAATTAGCACCGCTGAACTCTGCTTGAAACCCTCTGGAGTTGGGCCTCTGTCCCACTAAAGACCTATCCATTGAGATTATCATGTTTAACCTTGATTGCAAATCCCATTTCTTTTCAGTTTGTTTTTATCACTTACCTTTTTTGACCACATGATGGCTCATTTAATAATTATTTACGAAAAAAACAACAAAGCACATTGAACTTCAAGAAAAGACACTGCAATATTGTGCAGAGGTCTTCACTGAGCATCAGCTGCTCTGTATCTGACTCAACCCACATGGCCTCGTGACCACGTTGGATGGCTCTTTGAGAACCAAAGCATTTGTTTATTTTTAAAATTTGTTCAAGAGCGAAGGTCTTTGAGAGTCAAGGTTCTACTATACAGACACTTCCCTATTTACAAACCAGTTAGCTTCCAGAAGTCTGTACATGAGTAGAATTGTTCGTAAGATGTTTCGGTAAAAAAAAAAAAACACGAGTATATACATCTGCAGTACTGTACAGTACTTAGGCTAAAGACACTTAACTATTGCATAAAACATAAAGTATGCAGTATTTATGAATTTGAAAACAATAATAATAATAATGTAATTATACAGTACAGTACAGCAATACATACATTAATACGTGGTTAGATTATAGGTAAAGTTTTGTTCGTACCTGCGAATGTTCGTAACTCGGTTGTTCCTAAGTAGGGGAGCGTCTGTATATATATATATATATATATATATATAGAGAGAGAGAGAGAGAGACTCATCATCTGGCCTAAGGACACTCCCTTTATCACGGGAATATCTGTGTCAAATATGCCAGCTCGGTATTCTTGTATGTCTCTCATTTTTCTGGTTGTTAATTCTCTCCTAAATAGGTATTCACTTATCCCTTCCCTACGTGTTGTATTGTGTGTTTTTGTCGGAGTAATATCTGTAAATATAATTTGTTGAAGATCACTGCTGATGCTTGAAAGTATATCTTTTCTCGAAGCTCTTCCCTCTTTTATTGCTCTTTCTATTATTAACTTCCAAATGAGAAGATTTAATAAGGGTATCTGTTTTATATTTAAAATGAAGGTAATATTGAATGATCTTGCAGAATGCCCAGATATTGATGTAATAAATGAATGATATTAATATCTTACCGTAATATCGGAGATTAATTGAATTAGGAAGAAAGGAGTTGTGATGTTTAATTGAATTTGTCTGTAATACAAGTCTGGTAGCTCACAGAAAACCAATGAGGAGCAGTTTTTCCAATTTTTGTTTATATATTTTCTTTTGTTCCCTTCTTGCTGATTCTTCTATGAAAACAGACTGTTTAACCTGTATGTGTGTTTTTTTTTTTTTTTTTGTAGGTTGATGAGATGTACAGAGAAGCCCCTATCAAGAACACTATGTTTGATTATGTGGAGTTCACCCGTATCCTTAAACATGGTGCTAAGGATTTGGAAGATCAGTGATCTGTTTCACAAAGTATAAGTAACTCATCTCCTTTTATATCTCCAACCTTTAAGGTGTACAACAATGCTTATCTCAAAATTGTATGAAATTATTTATTTTCTTACGCACTTCCTACAGCTATCAGTAAAAATAGTCATTAGTTCAAGTGATTTCATTGTTATCTCAAAGGTGTATCATCATACCTAATAATAAAAAAAATTCTATGACTTATTTTCCTCGAGACTTAAAAATTAATTATTTCATTCATATTGACCAACAATATTTGTTAATAAACATATTTACCTTGACTTTTTGTAATAATTTTACAAGTTTATTTGTATGATCTATTTAATTGGATATTAGTAATTTTAGCCTTTAAAATTTTATTATTCCAATTTATATAACTTCAATTAGTTTTTGCTTTTTATTGCCTTCATATGCCTACATTATTCTTTAAATATTACCATCGTACTCCAATTATAGTAATGCTTAGTTCCTAGACAAGATGTGTATAACACTACTTCCATTATAATGCATATCAGATTGTCCTTGTTTATTCATACTGTTGTAATGAATATGTATTCAAATCTATATGCTTAAGCAGGTACAGGTATTTGTAAAGTTAATTTTTTTGTTCGTTGGTCATTGTTATACTCTTTGAATCAAAAACTGTAATAGTTTATTGGTGCCAAATCTTTAATGAAAATTTAAAACGGGCCAAAAATAATATATATATAAATCTACCCTCATCGGGCCTGGGCATGAAGAAAACAAAAAGAGAAACAGACAATTAGTAAAATATATATATATATATATATATATATATATATATATATATATATATATATATATATATATATATATATATATATATATATATATATATATATTCACAGACTTCTTTGGATGCAATCGACTGCTGGGAAGGGGAGAGAGAAATTAAAAAGGAAAACATGAACTAACCTACTTGAGTAAACCTCAGTACTGCTTACTGTACAATTACTGCTGATTAGAAATGTTTTCATTAAATTCTATGAATCAGGTTTGATAATGAAATAGAGGTTTACATACAATACTGAAGGTAAAAGTAGTTAATATATTATCACATACTTGCGTTGCTAATCTACATATTCTATCATTTGTAGCATAATTTATATTCAGTCAGGGAATTAGTAATCAAGGATAGATGTTTCAGTACTTAAGAGAGAGATACTGTAGTGCCTTAGCTAGAAAATGTTAGTCTCCTGTCTTATAAATGTAATATTTTAGCTTTTGGCTTATAATTAGATATTTATATACCATATATATGCTTATAATTTAGTAATTTTTTATATCTACATGGTACTGAATATATATTTCACTTCTTATTTTAATTTGTATGGTATCTCATTCCAAAGGAAATTTTATATTCCATGATCTAGGTGTACCGTTTGATAAATAAACTAATTAAAGGTGTTTCTTTATCCTGTTCTAAATTTTATTTATTATGATAAAAGAGCATTATAGGCTGAGTCTACTTGGTATTTAGGCTAGAGGCCGGTTGTAAAAGAGCAAGAATTATAGGATGAGTGGATTTTACATCCAGGAGGCTGAGATAGTGCAGTATAAAAAAAAAAATATGGAGCGGAACGTACTTGATACCACAGTCATTATTCTGTGGTCATAAGATGATATGACTGGGGGGGGGGGGATTTCCGCCTCTGCTCTCTATTCGGCCTAGGTTTCTACCGCTTTTATATATTATATATATATATATATATATATATATATATATATATATATATATATATATATTATATATACCTTGGCTGTTTCATATATATATATATATATATATATATATATATATATATATATATATATATATATATATATATATATATATATATATAATATATATATATATATATATATATATATATATATATATATATATATATATATATAATATATATATATATATATATATATATATATATATATATATATATATATATATATACCTTGGCTGTTTCATATATATATATATATATATATATATATATATATATATATATATATATATATACATATATATATATATAGAGAGAGGTAGAGGCTGAGTCAAAGCAAAATCCTCGTTCTACCTCGTTTGTTTGTCTTTTATGACGCGCAAGGTTATCAGAGGAAATATTTTTGCCTCTTCACTTGAGGTTCTATGTAGATGAGCTCTATTCTCTTTGGGTTATAACCATCCTTCCAACAGAGAAGTCACTGAATGCAAAAAAAAACTATTGCATTGCTTGAGTGTTACTGGAGACCGCTAAGCAGTTGGGTGGGAAATTTGTAATTCACGCTTCTGTTAATGCAATATTCTTGCTCTATAAGAAGGTTTAGATATGAGCTTTTCAGAAAAGGATGAAACTGCAGCTTCCATTTTTTGCTCTAGGTGCAACACCCAGATAATATCAAAGTGTGGCATCTTGTAAAGAAAAATATAAACTGTAGAAGACAGAAACCGCAAAATCACAGTACTCATGAGTGTGCTGCATGTCATATTAGGTAAGTAATAGTACTATGATATTGAAAACTTATAGCACCAAACTCTGTTGTTTAATTAGGAGCTATGCTGCTCCATAAGTTTTGATTAAGGATTATATTTTCTAAAATTGGGTAAAAAAACATCTTGGCAATAGAATGAAAATAGATGCTGGTAAACTTTAGAAGAATACTGTACCCCTCTCAAGTACCTTGTGTAGTGTGGGTGACTAAAAAGAAGAAAATGTGATTGTATTATCCTTAAATATATTTTCATATCATATATCTTAGAGGAAAGTTTAGTAGACCAGGGTAGGATGAAGGTCATCTGCTATCAGTGAAGGTCTGTCTGCTAAATGTACTTCCTTTTACTTAGTAAAATGCAGCTCCATCAAAATCTCGTTTCATACTAGTCCTTCTGAGCCAAAAGTCTCTTTGGAGGCCCACTGATTGCTATAAGCGGTTTCGTTATACGACTATAATCTTTCCAGTTATGATGAATATGTGTGTACAATATATAATAGCTCTCTATCGTGCATTTGTTTGTGGGGCAAATATTAACTATAGTGGTCACTCCAAATATACTTAATTGCATATTCTGGAGGTTGACATGAGGTGAGACGAGCGTTTGTGTTAAAGTGTATTTTACATAAACTCTTATCATTTTTTTTACTACATAGAAGTGACACACTGAAATCAAAATAGCATTGTAAGATATGAATTGTAATCCTAGAGGAAACTATATATAACAAAAGTTTTGACAAATTTCCTCCAATTAATGTCATTGCAGATTTTGTATACTGAATATATGTATATTGTGTAATATTAGGTAAATAAAAACATACTCGTACATACATACATACATATATCTAGTTTACAGAGGAGGTTTAATGAGTTAAACACTGGTCGGCCATACCAAAGGACTCAGTTCGAGTCTTCCTCGTATATAATTAACTCATTGGAAATGGCATTTCCTTGCTAGAGCAATGTGTGCCATGCATACATGTTAAGGAAAGATATATCTCCAGTTCCTTGATGCTTTTAAAATCACCTTTTAAAGAGACCTTTTGAAAAACCTAATCTATAATGACCGATTAATTAAAAAGAAATTGAAGGAGTTCCTGAGACGCTGTTAATAGCCGCTCTTTATAAATAGATAATGCTATTTTTTTTTCTTTTTTGTGGAGCGGATGACTTTAAGACACAAAGACGTGATTAAATAATGAGATTGATCACTGTTAAGAATAATTATATCTGGAGTGAAGGTGAACTTAGAACATCTTGTAAAGAAATCTTGACACGGAGATAATAAGACAAAAATAAAAGTATTAAAATACTCAAGATAATTAGGCACTTATAAAATAAGGAAGAAGAAGAAAATAAACCGACAAAGGTACTTAGAATATGGGAAGTAACATAAAAAATAAAAAAGTAGATATTGTAAATGTACAGTAATAAATGGGTGGACCATATCTAAATTTGATGTGTAAATGGAAACAGAAAGATAAATGAAAAAAAAAAACATAACTAATTTTACTGTGATGTAAGAGAACAGCTTAATAAGCAAAGGTGATAAGAAGAAAGGAAACAGTGATGATGATAAGGAGGAAGAATAGATATGCAAGTAGAAAAAAATATTATAATTAGCAAAAGGAAAAGATAATGCGCCATGTTATTTATTATTTTTATTATTTCTACTACTAGTAGTCTCCGTGGCAAAATGGTAGCGTCTGCGACTCTGAGGCGGCAGGTCGAGGGTTCGCGCCCCGTCACGGACTGAGGTTAGTAAGGGCATACACTCAGGGTAACGATTACACCTGCCAAAACAAGTCCTTCGTAAGAAGGCAACCGTCCTAGCCCTTAGTAGAAAAGGGAGTTCGTGACGTAAAACCGAATCCGTTATTTCTACTACTTGTACTATCACAACGACATTAATGCTTTATTATTATTATTATTATTATTATTATTATTTCTTGATGTTCATTATTACCAATCAATGTTATTTAGGCCTTTGCCGGTTCTTTGTTAGAAGAACTTCACAGCTGGGGCATTAGGAGACAGTGTGTCATCGGATTGGGTTTTTGTTTAACCAGCAGTGAGCCTCTTCCCAATCCTCCAAACATCTCCATAGCCAAGGGAGTTTCGATATACCCTCCTTCAGCCCAGGTCGCCACCATAGGCTTAGGGAGGAGTCACCGAAGCCCCACTTCCACCAGGAGGATGATACATCCCTTGGTTAATGCCCCACCGAGGCCTCTGGAACCCAAGAGAAGAAGGGCCTCCCCCGAAGGAAGTGGAGAGAATTGTTTTCACTCGATATGACTGAAGATACCTTGGGCGCCTCCAAGAAGTACTTTCTGTCTTTTTTGCAAGGGAAGAAGAGCGGCGAGCAGAGCAAGAAGTCACCATGCCTCAAGCAGACCCAATGGGTCTTCTGTTACAAAACTAGGAATACACTTATAGTTAGTTATAAGTAGACATGTAATTAAGCAAATAATTAAACAAGCGAACAAAAATATAGCTTAATTAGAAAATTAAGCTTACCTTGAATTAACATATGTATTTAAAATTAACAATTTTCAATGAATAATCAGATAACTGAATAAAGCTTATAGACCATAGTAGTAGACTACTACTACTACTACTACTAATAATAATAATAATAATAATAATAATAATAAATACACTTACGAGTGAAAAAAATACTTAATGAATTAATTTCAATAAAATTTACAAATGGACGAACACTTATGGATTGCTGCTCGCCTTTCCGTGAACGGTTCGATGATTCATCAGATTTAATGAACCTTACTTATTTATACAAGTTGCCTTGACTGCTTCTTGTTGCTGTTCCGGTTTTACGTCACGGACTCCCTTTTCTACTAAGGGCTAGGACGGTTGCGAAGGATTTATTTTGGCATATGTAATCGTCACCCTGAGTGCATGCCCTTGCTAACATCAGAAAGGGATGGGGCGCGAATCCTCGACCTGATGCCTCAGAGTCGCGGATGCTACTGCTTGAGCCACGGTGACTACTGACATTACCAAATGCGAAGATTATGTTCACTGAGGGGGACGCTAGGTCGTATGTACCCTACATGAGATCACATAATATGTGAACTATAAGAACAAAATAAAATCGAGTCTTGCAAGTCTAAATGCTGGAATTGGATAGTTTTATTTATTTATTTATTTTAATTTTAGGGATACCTAATTATTAGACTAAGATTCTCATTGAGCTTGAGGTTATGAAAAACAAACCTCAAGCTCAAGCTCATTAAAAAAGAAAATAAATAAAAATATGCAATTCAGCATTTAGACTTGCAAGGCTCGATTTTATTATCTATCTATCTATCTATCTATATATATATATATATATATATATATATATATATATATATATATATATATAACTATGTATATTTATCTATAAATATCTATATATATATACATTATTATTAATAGGTCTGCACAATATCAATTCAATTCAATTCAAAAAAAATATTGACATAATAGGTAATTACATCAAATGGAGCTTATTAGCAAGCTAACAAGCCCGCCCCACAACTATAAAAATAAATAAATAAATAAATAAATAAATATTTGTTCTTCAAAGCAAGCAGTAATGACAATGAAAATTACAATAATATTGACAATCCTAATAATGATACACAATATGACCATTGGTCATTTCATTGACCATCTTATCTCAGTTTTCAGTTTAACACTGCAAACTCATTTCAGTGCATAAGATAGTTGTGAGACCTGTAATGATGTATGGAGCAGAGGCATGGGCAATAAAGAAGACACAAGACAAAGAGCTGGATGTGGCAGAGATGAGGATGTTGAGATGGATGTGTGGAGTGACAAGAAGCGATATGATCAGAAACGAGGTAATTAGAGGTACCTCAAAAGTTAGAGAAATATCAGATAAGATAGAAGAAAGTAGACTAAGGTGGTATGGTCATGTCGTTAGAAGGGATGAACAGTATGTTGGGAGGAGGGTGATGGAAATGGATATACAGGGTAGGAGTGGGAGGGGGAGACCAAAGCGTAGGTGGATGGATTGCATCAATGACGACCTGAGGTCTAAAGGTTTGTTGGGTGATGAGGTATGGGACAGGAACATATGGAGAACACTGGCCAGAAACATCGATACCACATAAAAGTGGGAAAAGATGTAGACGAAGAAGAAGAAGAACTTACATTTTCTAGTTTTCCAGGGGCCTAGAGTTCTCTGGCATGCCAGGAGGGACCAAGCACCCTCCCCCCAAAGGTACCTAACTTGCATAGTTCTTAAGCCAATTTAATTCATATTATACTTCTTTTCAAACAATGAACTATGCCTATAGCAAATATACTGAGAAAATAGATGAACTAAACTCTCATGTCAAACTTAAACATTTTTTTTCATAATTTGTTTAATCATATTGTTATTTATAAAATAACACACCATCTCTGTTTATTAAAAGGCAGTTCATCATGACACTTGACATTTTTGCTCCATATACAAAAGCAGTCATGGGACAGCAATAACTTTTGAAGAATGAGCTATTAGGCATTTTTCTTTACCAATGCTGACTGCTTATTAGTTTTGGCCAGTTGTGGGCCATATTTTCTTCTATGTTTGTTGTTTAAGTTCTCAAATTTAATGATTTTAAAAAAGAACTTAAGTATATTCAGAATTTAAGGCGCTTGATTTTTTCTTTGATTTTTCTGACTACTCCCTACCTCTAGTAATTTAAAGCACTATTCATCTCATTATCTTTTAAATAGTTCCATTATAGATTGCTACCATTCGCCTTTCCCAGGCAAGAGAGTTTAAGCTGTTTACTGGGGAGGTTACTGCTGTGACTGTGCACCACAGTGGGATGTTTGGGCTTGTGCCGGCTGGCGACCGCCCTATGGGTCCTCCATGACCCGTTTCACCCATCCATGGGTGGAGAATCTAAACAAAAACAACAGCCTTTCTTTCCTGAATGCTGCGGAATGGGTTACCACACGTGGGACTTCCCTCTCCTCTTTTGCTTTATTGCCATAGGTCACTGATGAAGAAAAGCTGAACGAGTTATACCTACCTCAATGAATTGTATTTGGAATTTCGTGGTTGAATAAAACATACTACAAAAAATCACTAAATCAACTGTGCAGTAGCTGAAATAAACTACTTTTCTAAAGTGTTTAATATACTTATATCTACACCATTTTTTATGTTAATATGAGCTTTCCGCCTCTCAAATATTTAGAGAGTTTAGCTTATTATTTTAGGGTTGATGACTTACCTTGCAACAACTTTATTTTTTGAGCTTGGACTAAAACCGAGATGAACAGGCTTACCTCCCTAGTGATGTTTGACTTTCGGTGATTATACTGTAAGCACTTTTGCACATTCTAGGAAATAAAAGATCATTGTGAAATATCATCACAGCTGATTGCTATATTATATATCTACTTCATATTTGTACTGGAAAAACAAAGTATTACTTGTACTGTATGTGGTTCTCCTGCTAGCAAATTATATATATATATATATATATATATATATATATATATATATATATATATATATATATATATATATATATATATGTAGTCGCCGTGGCTCAGTCGGTAGCGTCTCCGACTCTGAGGCGTCAGGTCGAGGGTTCGCGCCCCGTCACGGTCTGAGGTTAGCAAAGGCATGCACTCAGCGTAAGGATTACATCTGCCAAAACAAGTCCTTCGTAAGAAGGCAACCGTCCTAGCCCTTGGTTGATAAGGGAGTCCGTGACGTAAAACCGGAAAACCGGATATATATATATATATATATATATATATATATATATATATATATATATATATATATATATATATATATATATGGCAAATAAAACTAAGACCATGAATGACATTAGCTGCTTCTATATTTTATTTCTTACTTCATTAGCTATAGTCTCTCTCTCTCTCTCTCTCTCTCTCTCTCTCTCTCTCTCTCTCTCTCTATCTATCTATCTATCTATCTATCTATCTATCTATCTATCTATCTCTCTTTTACATTGCTCTGAAATATCTGGAGATCATAACAGTAACTATGAAAAAAAAAAAATAGGTCTTCCATGACCCGTTCCGCCCATCCGTGGGTGGAGAATCTAAAACAACAGAGAGAGAGAGAGAGAGAGAGAGAGAGAGAGAGAGAGAGAGAGAGAGAGAGAGAGAGAGAGAGAGAGAGAGAGAGAGAGAGAGAGAGAGAGAGATTTTATATCGTACTGCACACTTGTTCCATGCTCATAGATAAATATAGAAAAATGTCTACTGAACACCTGTATTTTTTTTTTTTTTGTCGTTGTTAGCTTCTAACCCTTGTTCTTTACGATGCAAGACACATGTACCTTTTGTGTAAATGTACGTTTATGTCTTATAATGAAAAGGTAATTACTGTGTTTCACAGTAGATAGTCAGTCATTTTCATTAAAGGTCACTGCTGTGGCTGGACACCACAGTGGGGGGTTGGGGCTTGTACAGGCTGACGCCCGCCAGAGCAGGGGCGATGACTCTGATAGGAGGGCTAAAACCGCAAACTTTAACTTTAATTTTAAATATATATATCCCATACAGATAGTGGTAGTACTATGGACATATTCTGCTAGCAAGCTAGGATATCCAGACATTCCCGAGCAATGCAAGAGAGAGAGAGAGAGAGAGAGAGAGAGAGAGAGAGAGAGGAGAGAGAGAGAGAGAGAGAGAGAGAGAGAGAGAGAGATTCCTGATTAAAAATGTTGTTATACATATACTGTATACATACATACATATACACATACCTTATTCCCCCTTGTAAGGGGGGGTGGCCGAGCCAAGAAATGCGCATTCCCCAAGATCTACATAGCCCTCAACCACTCCTCTCTGTTATAGAATGATATAAATATTCACCGAATCCTTATCATTGGATAAAGAAGAATCTATTTCACGAGCAGGCCAATGTCAATGCACTGAGAGAGAATACTCACTTGATTTAGATGAAGTATATCCACTTGAGTAACGGTATATGGGTACTCAGCATTGCTTCATACTCAAGTTATGACGCAATAAGATCCGAAACGTGTGCGAAGTGAAATAAAATATGATATTTTTATTTACTCTATAAGGTCCACAACGTTATATCATCTACTAAATGTGAAACATTTCCGATCTTCATCGATAGTAGTGTGTATGACTTTATTGATTGATTGATATATTTATTTTTACATCATAGAACTGTACATCTCTTACGCCCTGACATTTATTAAACGAGATATACTGTATATTTTGAAGAGAGTAATTTTTATTATCATGCTTGCCTCCCTTATCAATAGAAATAAGCAGAGTGACCACCTGTAATGACGAGTTAATGCAACATATCATCGTAGCTACTCACATTCAGCTCATGTGTCAGTTATTTGCGTGAAAGAAAGGAAATTCAGTCAAGGGGTAATTGCCAGCCCCTACTCCAATATCTCTCAGTGCTGACCCTTAGAACATGTTGGGAATATAATAAATATTCGTTTAAAATTGTAATAATTAGATTCCATACTTTTAACTCTTATGTTAAACGTTAACTAACTTGCATCTATGCTAACCAATGATCTAATTTTTTTTTTTAGAAAGCATAACTTGCTTTTGAACGAAATTAGTTGAATATTTTTTTTAGAAATGTTAGGATATGATAAGGTAAGCTCTTTATAAATTACTTTTAGGTATTCTTGAATTGGTGGTCACCGTGGCTCAAGTGGTAGTGTCCGCGACTCTGAGGCGTCAGGTCGAGGGTTCGCGCCCTGTCACGGTCTGAGGTTAGCAAGGGCATGCACTCAGGGTAACGATTACATGTGCCAAAACAAGTCCTTCGCAAGAAGGCAACAGTCCTAGCCCTTAGAAGAAAAGGGAGTCCGTGATGTAAAACCGGAACAACAACATCGATCAGGGACACAGAGGTGTGAGAGGCCAATGGGTTGAACTATAGATATTGTCATCTCTTTGTAAACACACACCTTTTGGTCTTAATACAATATACAAAGAACCCTTGTTTAACTTACCCAACACAATACACCAAATGGGTGGCCGCTAATATCACATTACGTCACCCCAAGCTCGTAAATTCCCGTCTCCTGGTCGGTTCCATTTTGTACTTTGTGATTCTTATAATACTTGTCCTTGAAACTACTGATTGAGTTAGCATTAACTGTCTCCTCGCTTAGCCACTTCCAGTTATCAAATACTCTTACACTAAAAAAAAAAAAATTACTTCTTTACAACCTGCAAAGAAATTTCCATACGAAGTTTCAAAATATGACCTCTAGTTCTAGTGCCAGCCATATCAAAATATCGATCCCTATCCACTCTGTCATAACTATGAAGGAATTTAAAAACTGTTACCATATCCCTCCTCAATCTTGTAGCTTCGAGTGATGGGAAGTCTAATTCCCTCAATCTCTCATCATAAGTGAGATTGCGTATTTCTGGCACCAGTTTCGTGGCAAGTCTTTGAACTTTTTCTAGCTTAACTACGTGCTTTTACAAGTAAGGATTCCAAAAGGAGGTTGAATATTCAAGCTTTGGCCTCAAATAGGTTACATAAATATTTCTGAACATTTCCTTGTCCATGTACCTGAAGCTACCCTTTCATTTGCTTAGAAAGCATATGCTGCCCTTACTATGCCATTTATATGCATTTCTTACTCCTAGATCTCTCTCATTCTCTGTCTCTTCAAGTTCTACTCCTGTCACCTAGTAGTCAAGCTTGGGCCTTCTTGCACTTGCACCCATTCTCATTACCTTACATTTTGAAGTATTGAATTGCATTAGCCACTTTTCTGATTACTCATGCAGACTACTTAGATCTTCCTGAAGTTCTCTACCGGTATTCTCGCTTATTACTTTCTTCACAATCTCTGCATCATCTGAAAACATATTCAATAATGAATTTACAGACTCTGGTAGGTCATTTACATATGCAGGGAACAAAAGTGGCCCTAAAACTGAACATTTTGGAACTCCACCACTAACTCTTCTCCATTCAAACACTGAGTGTCTTACTCTAACCCTCTGTTCCCTTCCATCTAAGTAATTTTTTTTATCCATTCCAAGACATTTCTTACCTGTTCTAGCCATTGCTTGCAGCTTCTTAATAAGTCTCCCGTGTGGGACAGTGTCAAATGCTTTCTGGAAGTATAGAAATATGCAATCTCTCTCTCTCTCTCTCTCTCTCTCTCTCTCTCTCTCTCTCTCTCTCTCTCTCTCTCTCTCTCTCTCTCTCTCTCTCTCTCTCTCTCTCTCTCTCTCTCTCTCTCAATATATATATATATATATATATATATATATATATATATATATATATATATATATATATATATATATTTATATATATATATATATATATATATATATATATATATATATATACACACACACACACACACACATGGTGTCGTTTACCTACTACGCAGTTCCATTCTTGAAGACGTGCCGTAACACGATTTTCCACGTAATTTTGAACACACGGAAGGAGAAACTTTACTACTGCATTAGCATAGGTGGGTAACATGGGTGCTTATGTGGGTGTAATTACCTAATTAGGTAATTAAGTAATTACTCTTAAATAAGTGCCTATGTCACCCACCTAGGGTAACGAGTAGCAATGTTTCTCCCTTTTCAGAGCATTTCACTAACTCTAATTTCAATTTCATGTTGATGGATTTCCTTTTCTTCGAAGCAGTGCCATCAGATGCATCTGCTCTGACCTCTGGAGACAAAAAGCGGGCCAAAATTTATAAAAGAGAGAAGAAAAAGGACTTGTGGGAGATGCATTGTAACCACGAAACTTTGTAGATCGAGAACCTCGTAAATCAAGGACCCCCATGTATATATGTTCAAATATATATATATATATATATATATATATATATATATATATATATATATATATATATATATATATATATATATATATATGTATATATATATATATATATATATATATATATATATATATATATATATATATATATATATATATATATATATATATACACACACACACATATATATATATATATATATATATATATATATATATATATATATATATATATATATATATATATAATATATATATATATATATATATATATATATATATATATATATATATATTTACAATGATTAGATATTCATTCTTTATTACACAAATATTCTCTTATTAAAGTTTCAGTTTCCTCTACTTCTTAATTCTCTATGAAGCTTAATGCCGTTGTAAAGGCAGACCTCCTTGAATAACCACTAAAATTTTATTTAAATCAACCTTCTCTCTCTCCCAAAATATATCAGATAAGTGACTATATATTAATTTTTCCCCTTATATTATCTTATAATGCTACTTCCATAGGACATTACTGTTGCATATTGCAAAGATGTTGCAAATCACTCCAACGGGTTATGGGGTCAGAATAACTATAAAAGCGTATGATGGCAACCCTTGCAATAAGTATTATATAAGCTAAGATTTTTTCCTAGCTTCCCTATGCATTCATTACATCCAACTTGCCTTTGATAAGTAGGCAGACGAACGCCCAGAGGGGTTTAATGTTACAAAGGCTAAACAGACAGTTTATGATTACTTAACAAGCTGTCTAGATAGGATCTCACATGGCCTTATAAACATGGTGCCAAGGATGATGGTGTGGAAGTCCTAAAATTTCGTAGAAAATATTACCTAAGGGAAGCACAGCACAGCTTTATGGAAGGCATTTATTAACTCGAATATGGTTGCTTGTTCTGCTGCATCAGGACAAGAGGCTAATGAACCTCCTCCATGTACAGGACTACTGCGTATCATACAGCCATACCCTGCTGTTAGAAACGGCAATCGCCATTGATGTTATGGAAAACATGAAACAGTCAATGGGGATCTTACCCAGGAGGTGAAAACGAAATGACAAAGTTTGTTTGCCTAAGATACTGTGCGAAGGGTGTCCAGATCACCAGTATACCAGATCTCAGATGACATCTGTTCTGCAAACATCTGGCTGAAAGCAACAGGTTACCACTTACAAAGCTGGGTATGGTACCAAGCCAACGTCATACAGCAACAACCTTTTGATCCACTGAATTTTGATACTATAAGGACACAAGTGGTCTATTGCTACCAGTTACTACAGAGGTCCTTCTTGCACCATGGACCATCATACAGTTGGTGCGATGCCAATGCAAATCAGACTGCTCCACACACAGATGTTCATGCAAAAGGAATGACCTACCGTGCACAGAACTCTGCTTATGCGACTCGGAATGTACAAATAAGTATAATAAGTATCACCGAGTACAAAAATGGAAGTTACAAAGAGACTTGGAGTTATGATCACAAGGCGCTTTCCCGTAAACACAATTTGATACACGCAGAAAATTTTTTTTAATTTTTAATTTTGTTCCACTGCTACCATACCTAGCCAAGCAGCGATATTTTAATGTGGGTGGCTCTACAATAAGAGGTTATAGTTTGAAGTTTTGTGTGGAAATTTCTTCTAATAATGTAACGATTTTTTAAGAACACTTGATAACTGGAATTCGAAGCATGAAGTCACGATAAATGCTGAATGAATTCATACCTTTAAAGAAAGACACGGTAAGGTTTATTGAGCAAAAAGAAAGAAAGAAACCGAACAAGAAACGGGACTAAAACGAGCGTAGGGCTCTCTCCTGTAAACACACTTTGGTCAAGGCATGCGTACAAAAATATATTGCAGTGAAATGGTGTTTAGGTCGTCTAGTAGAACAAAGTTATCAGGACCTGATAACAAACTCTGATAAAATGGAGATAACAAAGTCCTGGATCCCACATTGTGTTGGAAAACCTAGAAACCTTCCATTATCTATTTTATACGTTGGCTGTTAGCTTTATTTATATTTAATAACAGCATTCCTCTCGTGAAACTGAACCAAAATAAGCACTAGACTCCAAAGGACTAGTGATAAACAGTATCCCCAAATGAATATATGAAGAGCTGCACATAACATAAAAAAAAAAAAAAAAAACCGCGATGAAGAAGTAGCAGAAGAAGAAAACTTTGTATTAAGAACTCATTATTTAGAGTCTGGCTTAAAGGATGCTTTAATAATGGCTTATACATTGAAGTTAGGCATCTAATTTAAAGAGGAAGAGAATTAATGAATTAAAAAATCCATTGTGATATATAAATTCGATTCATAAAGGAATTCTCTTGTAATCAGTTAGAACAGTGGATCATTGAGTTACTTATAAATAATTTTTCTGTAAATTGTTGAAAGATAATTGGAGTCTGGGAATTACACTTTCCCGTGAACGGAATTATGTAATAAGCAAACATCACAGAGAAAGACGTATAATATTCCATCAAATTGAATTTAACCTAAAATATTTCAGAATTTCAAAAAAAAATTCTGGAGTAACTTCTATAGTGGTAACTTTTATACAATACCGATTTTTTTGCAGTGTTTTTAATGTTCGTGATTATTACTAAATATTTTCTCTGGATATGCAATAAATGCTTTATAAAAAATCATCTCTACAAAATTATATAACATAAAAATATTTATGAAATGAAATATGGTATCGGCCTAAAAAATTTAATGTTTTGGGAACTAGTTTGCAATGCGCCGTAGGTAGTAAAGCGTTATACGTTAAAGCACAATATGGCTATTTTTGCTATAAGTAGCCGATGCGGGAAATACGGCCAAAATTTCTTTCTAATATCTTCGTATTTTATGTACTCTTTCCATTAATAAAAGTCTGCACGCGAATGCATGTCATTTAATTTAATTTAGAATGGTGACCAATATTCAAGAAAACACTGCAACACCGATATATATATATATATATATATATATATATATATATATATATATATATATATATATATATATATATATATATATATATATATATATATATATATATATATATATATATATATATATATATATATATATATATATATATATATATATATAGAGAGAGAGAGAGAGAGAGAGAGAGAGAGTCGTATACGGATATATAATTTTTCATTTAGCAGCTTGGAAGAGTTGACCTTCACCATATACTCTGATCAGATGGATGGACGTGATGGGGAGGGATATGGTTGAAGTTGGATTGGAGGAGGAAGACGCAAGGGATAGGAACAAGTGGAGGAAGTTGACTCGAGCGACCGACCCTGCTATTCAGTGGGATTAATAAGGTCGAAAGAAGAAGAAGACATACTCTATGGCTCACCCATGCAGAGTAGTAGAGAGAGTGTGGCAACCTTTATTTAGTGCACCTGCTCACCCAGAAACTCGAGAAGAGAGCTCTTTCCCAATCTTTTCGCCAAAAAGTCCCTCCATGCAGTCTCGTTGACCGGGTCATGAGCAGTGTTACTTCCCATAAAAGAAATGGGGCCTGACTTTTGCATAAAATATTAATTTATATTCGCAATTAATTAAAAAAAAAACTAACCTAACCCGAGATCGAGCTCACCACGGGGCGTTAGGGAGGACATCCAGCCTAAATTCCCCAACTCAAATCTGTTTGTGTCCACTCCCATAATGGGGCTACATTTTTTTATATATAAATTCTCCCCCCAGGGATGTGTGAAACGGGTCATTTAGGACCCGTGAAATGGGTAACATAAACGTAAAGCAATAAGAACCTGAAGCCAAAATGGCTATTTTTCCACCGGTGGCGACTATCTAGCGACTATTTACATGGTAGTTAAACAATAACGCCAGAGACGCCATTCTGTTCCCATAGGGAAAAAGTGAGACTGGTCTGCACGCGTTTGCTGTGTGATTTAGAAGGAAAATGTCTTTCGGTGGACGAGGAAATAATGAATGTCGGATATACGTGGGTAATCTTCCTCCCGACATCCGTACAAAGGATATTGAGGATTTATTTTATAAATTTGGAAAGATCGTTTTCATCGATCTCAAGAATCGCAGAGGTCCTCCATTCGCCTTCGTCGAGTTTGAAGATCCAAGGTGATTTTTGCTGTTATTTCATTTCAGATTCTAAATTTTGTGATATTATTAGCTGTGATTGTTCTTCTGTAGGTTAGGCCCTTTTAGTCCCCAAAATATAACATTTTTTTTATTCGTGGACATAGCAAAATATGTTAAATTTTGCCCAACAGTATTCCCACTCATGCTGTTGCAACTTGAAAGTGTCTAGTGGACCAGCTGGTGCACTTAGTACTACTACTACTGTCATTATTATTATTATTATTATTATTAGTAGTAGTACTACTACTACTACGATTACTACCATTATTATTATTATTATTATTATGTGTGGTTAAGATTCGTTTCATGCACCCATCCAACTTGTAATTATGCCTTATCAAATACTTATTCTTTTACATATATGTTTTAGGTTCACGTCACCCACTCCTGGTACACAGTTCCTTTGGTAAAAATCAAGCAAATTAATTTATGGTTATTAAAATTACAGTGCGGGATGAGAGAGCCAGACATTGTGTACCTTAGAAACGAGAAGCCCTACCAATTCTTGAATGAGAAGCTACTGTACAAAATCCCAAATTTATCTAGTTCAGGTACAAAACTAAACCTAACCTGGCTCATTCTAAATATGGTCGGATGTCTCGTAAGCAATGGTGGGCTCCCTCGCCTACTGTAATTTTAATAATTAACCATGAATTTAATTGCTTGACTTTTACCAAAGTAACAGTTTTCCAGGAGTGGGTTACGTGAGCCTAAGACATATATGGCAAAGAATTTGTATTTGATGAGGTATAGGTAAGAGTTATGGACGGGTGCATAAAACAATTATTATTATTATTATTATTATTGTTATCTTTATTATTATTTGCAAGAAGCCCATTTGGGAAGGATCTTTGTGAGGAAAAGGAAAGTGAGAAGATAGAAAAAATAGAATTATATAAAATTCTCCAATTCATTATTATATTACCAGCATTATTCCACTACTGTTTTAGAAATCCAGTATCAAACTCAGTAAAAAAAATCTTGTGCCTTGCTTAAACTTCTGAAGCTCCATTGCTAGGTAATGTATTCCACTCCCTAGTGGTAGTTGGATTATAAGTTTTTATAATACTGATTGGTGTTAATGTAACTAAAGAATATGGGCAACTGTAGGTATTGGTTGCCTTCTTGGTAATGCGAGTAGGATGGAATAAGCCTGATAGAGCCCATTGCAAAGAGTGATTAACATTGTCCTAAATATTATACAGCAAGCTAAGGGCATGTCTTTGCCACAGATCGGTTCTTGATTCAGGGCTAAAAAACTTTACCTCACCCCAATTTTTATCCAATAATTTATGATTGTATCTACAGCTGATGACTAGAATATGGAGCATTATATTCCAGACTAGGAAGTTTATAAAAATAAAAAAAAATAATGATCATAGATTATTTTTACCATAAATTTCAAAAGTTTTCCTAAAGATATCAATTTTTATATAATTGAGGAAGATGTACAATGAATATGTTGTTCAAAGTATACAGTATTATATCAATGAAGAGATTGGTATGTGGAGAATCAAGAGGTCTTGACCTGAATATTATTATAATATCTTTTATTAGCATGTTGCTTCATTCCTCACATCTTGCGCCAAGCACAAATTTTACCAAGATCTCTTTAAACGACTCTTCATCAGTTACTTAACTTTTAGACAGATTTTTTTTTTCTATTTATTTTACATTTACTGCACTATTACAGTGGATTCACTAATGTTTTTGAACCAGACCATTCATACTGTATATGCTGGAAATAGGGCACATATATGAAAGTTGGAATCAGCTGTATGTTCATGTTTTCATCAGATTATGAGACTTAAGCATGTTAAAATGGTAAAGGTTTACTGTCACATCTCCGAGTGAAATGAATTGTAAAACAGAGAAAAAATATCTAAATCAACTAAAAAAAAGCGGTTTTATGTGTGTTCTTAACCGTAGTGAACTGACGACGCTAACGTAACCTTGGACCCTGCAACTAGTAACCTTTCTGGATTGTGGTGTCATGCACCGAGAGAATGAAATCCTTTAAAGGTTTTTTTATGCTAAAAATCTCCTTGTAGGCATTAATTTGCTAAGCGGTCCCCAGATGAATACCAAAACATAAAGCTCAATAAACTGTGTTAATTTCTCTTGTTGAATTGTGATGCCCAAATATGTGAGTGCACACTATTTAAAGTATTCCACTCTCCCATTTTCCTCCATAAAAGAAATGGAAGCTTCAACAAAATCTCATGCAGAAAGTGAATGGAAAAAGGAGGTTTCTTATTTTCTCCTATCAAATAGCGATGCTTGAATATGGGGAAATAATTAGTATATAAAATATGTCCTGCTTCCATTGTCCTCTAAAGACATGGTACCTTCAGCCAAATCTCTCTCAAAAGCAACTAAATAAATGTGTCACCGTCCATGTTAAATATTAATGCTTAAATATGTGAAAATAACCTGTAAGTTAATATATTTCAAGTTGTCCGTTGCCCGTTAGAAGTAGATATGGAAGCTTTAGCCAAATCTCTCTTTATGATCCAAGAAGGCTGGCTTTGAAATGTGTAGCATTCGATCGGCTATTACTTATTCCAGTAATGTAAATTCTAATTATTTTTATATGCTAAATTATCATTATTCCATGGCATAATATGCATTTATATTTTGGTCACCTGGTGACCCCTCTTACAAACTAATGATTGCAAAATGCTTTCAAGTGTAAAGAGATGAAGAACTTCTGCAATTGACAGTGAAATACTTCAAATCCGAAATATTTTCTTGCATTAAGGCTTCATTATTTAAAACAAAGACTTTGCCAGTCCTCAACCTCATCCCACACTCTTAAATAGTGAAGCCAAGTAAAAGCACGGTCAGCCCAGCAACCTAACCAATCGGACCGGACGGAAAGGGCCGGGCAGTCCGTAGCCCGAGAGCTCCCAGACGCAGCCGGTGCAATCTCCAACTCCCCTGTGGGACCCTCCTGTACGCTAACCCGGCCGAGCGGGCCGACGCGACCCACGATGGAGGCCGCGCGTACCCTGACTTGCCAGAGGCTGATTCCTGCCGCAAATAGCACTTTGCTGACTTCGTAGTGAGTGATCCTGGAATAATTACTCTTTTACCCTCTTCCCCAACCAGAGATTTTGATGCTTTATCATATTTTTTTATTGACATTAAGGTAATTATTAGAGGGCATGCATATGTATTTACTCAAGTTAGGTAAGGTTAGGTTGTACCAAAATGGGGATTGAATAGATTCACTAATATGCACAATATCTCTTTGAGTACAATTTAACCAAAGTTAACAAATTTTCCAAACTTTACTTTGCTCACAGGCAGATTTCTTTTGCAGCCTTGTTGGTAAAAATTACCACATATAAGTGCCACTTGGGAGTATTTTATCCCTCAGAATTGCAGCTTAAATTTTTGTCTCATGAGGTTTGTTTGCTCTAGTTAACCTAATGATACCCTCCCTTGTATTTGAGTACCCCAGCAGGTCATATAGCTGTAGTGTCGGAAGTTGAATAGATGCTTAGGATGAAACGGTGAAGACCAGAAATAATGAAATGGAACTGAAAAATCAAAATGTTACTTATTTTTAACAGTAATTCAGAGAAGTCAAAGTGGAATTTTCTGTAAAGTAATTGTAGGTTCATTTGGCTCCCATTATTAATTTTTTCCCTTGCAGACTATTACACGCACCAGTAAGTAGGCTAAGGTGATCACCAGCAAAGGAAAAGCAACAAAAATAGTACTCTGTATTATTTTTTATATCATTATCTTCTCATTGGCATTTAGATGAATTGTGCTTTTTCTTATCCTTTGAATCTTTATTACTTTACTTCTGTAGATGATATTTATAATACATATGCAGGTATTTGACCAATAAAAAATAGATATTCAGATATTCCAGAAAAGGCAGAAATTGTATTAACAAACCCTCCCTCCAAAATGCAATGCAGGTACAGTTTTTGAAATAAATATAAAACTTGCATCTAATTGCGTTACTCTTATAAAAAGTGATACTTGCTAAAATTTGCTATAGGCCTAATGAGCATAGCAGGGGATTTAGGGATCCACTCACTTAGACCTGTTTCGTAGAAGCCACTGTGCAAGGATATTTGTGCTTGTAGGTAAAAACTCATGCCTCTTTTTCCTAAATTTTGTAGACTGTTAAAATAGCTGGTGGAAAAGGAGGAGAGCCAGGGTATGATGAAGCTTTGTTTCGCTTGGTTGTCCTTTATTTAGCTTGAATTTTTGGCTGAGCATTATTGTTGCAAATCTCAGAAAAATTAGTAAAGGTTTTAGTTTTCTTAACAAATTTATATTACATAGAACATCTTTTATGATAAGTTGTGCAAGGATTTGCTAGCTAACAAATGATTATATTTTAAAATACTAGAAATTGTCCTATTTGAAGCAAAGGTAGAATTTCTGAGTTTCTAATTCTATTTAAACTTAATTTGCATGAGTAGGTTTCCCTGATCTGTGCCATTGGAAGATGAGAAAGACGTCTTGCAAGAAAGAAATAATAGAGTTAACTAATTATTTTAGATGTGCTCGCAAGTCTATTAAACTTGACTTTGTTTACTTCCTTTTAATGACTTGGCTTACCCCTCATGCTGTATGGGTGTCAGGGTTGATCTTTAATGCAATAGTTGCCTGGGTGCAAAGGATTTGTTAATTTGTGATATTTTTATCCATTGCTTTTTATGTAGTGATTCAAGTACTTTATATTTTTTATGAGTGACACCAAGACGGACAAAGAATATATATAAATATTTATGTCCTTATAGTATACCAATAGTATATATCTTTGTGTTTTATGAAATGTAATTTGAAAAAAGATATCCAAAGCTAATTGCAATATATTTTCCAGAGATGCCGAAGATGCTGTCCATTCCAGAGATGGCTACGATTACGATGGTTACAGATTGCGTGTAGAATTCCCTCGCAATAGTTTGCCCGGTGCCTCAAGAGGGAGTTCGGGACGTGGACGAGGCAGAGGTCCCCCTGCCAGAAGGTCACAGTATAGGGTATTAGTAACGGGTGAGTGATTTATTACACTAAGTTGTATCACATTGTGTGTTTTTGTATGCTGTATTTTACTCTGGCTAAGCTATTGCTATTCTGTATTAAAGAAGCTTACAATTCCGTGATTTAAGTCAATTAGAACATTGGCATATAAGTTTGCTTAATTACAGGTTTACCTCCCACTGGTAGTTGGCAGGACCTGAAAGATCACATGCGAGAAGCAGGTGATGTCTGTTATGCTGATGTTTACAAAGATGGTACTGGTGTGGTGGAGTTCCTTAGGTATGAAGACATGAAATATGCAGTGAAAAAATTAGATGACTCCAAGTTCCGGTCTCATGAGGTAAGTTGTACAAGAATAGAGTTCATTTTGCAATTCTATTTTGTCGGATTTTGTATTCTGCTGCAGTTTTCAGTAGTGCAGCTAGGATCAGTCCAGTTCATATGCCTTTCATTAAATGGGTTTCTAACAAGTGATGCCAGTTTTTGTCACATAAAATTATCTGGGATAGCAATTTTGGAATGAGTAATCTGCACACTTATTTTGATCCATATATGCTGTATATTTAACTAATTTAATTTGATTTTTTTAGTTAAAGTAATTTGGTGTATTGCATTGTTTAATCTTTCTGTTCCTTATGCTAGTATGTGATATCTTCTTAAATATCTGTATTATTGTTTGGCATTAACCCAGTATTGTCTTTTACATGTCTACGTCATGGCATTTATTTTCTTTCTGAAGCTATAATTAAGAAAGTGACAAAGATAGCCTGAAAAAGAAAAACTGTGATGGAGAAAAATTTATATGGGATCATTACAGCCATTTACTCCTCTCCTACTTGCTTCAGTACTTGTACGTCTCAAAGAATGTTATGAGATCTCAACCTTAAGTACTTGTAGTTTACAATAACAATTTGGATGAGTTTGATTAATTGAAAATCTGTATACCGTATTCCGATTATTTTGCCATATAAATTTTGTATCATAGGTATAGGTTCATAATGTAATTTTAATATGTATAATGCAGTTTTCTATGGAATTAGCAGAGTACTTATAAATTTCAAAGGAACAGCTTTATGATGCAGATGTGAGTGGTTAAGTCATATCTCACACCTGTTTACCATAAAGCCCATTTACCTCATCCTTGAAATCGTTATATCTTGGGAATGATAAGGGAATGCCGATTTCATTATACTGGGTCAACCACAGTATAATGAGGCTTCTCATTTGCCATAGCCCAACTGGTAAGGGTTTACCCTCCCCTTTCACTCACCTGTCCCAGTTTACTGCTTTGAGCAAGTTCAGCAAAATTATAGCATCCATTCAGAACCTTTCTTCATCCATTCTATCTCTTGTAATACGGTCTTTCCGTTTTACTGACATTACGCATCTCCCAGTGCTCTTTTTGCTCCATCTATTCAGCTCATTTTTTATCATCCCATCCATACTCTACTTCCTTCTGGCCTCCACATTACAATATATCTATCTGGTGTTTTTGTGATAGAGAAAAAAAAGAGGGATGATGGGATAGTTTAGTCCTTGCCTACTGTATTGAAGGCGTGCAGTGGAAGTACTTATGTTTACCAGTGCTATGGATAAATACCAATAGCATTTGTAATAATTATATTTCATATATTTCCTCCCTATCCTAATGAAAGTAGCAGGGTGTGCATGTAGCAACACAAGGAAGGTATTCATTATACCCTACTTGTATATTCATTACACATCTTTTATTATCTCTTCACATCTGACTAGTCACTTCACTGTCTATCTCTGATTCTCTTTTAATTATTTTCTTCATGCCCAGGCCCGATAAGGGGATTTTTTTTTTTTTTCATCCTGGTGCCATAATCATTATAAAAAAAAATTTCATACCTCTTGTATCACTTCGTTTGCAATAAGAAATTTGATATAGGAATAGAAAGATTTTGAATTCCTTGCTTCACAATTCCATTAAGCCTCGTCCTTTTTTTTTCTGTCCTGGTGCCACAATCATTAAAAAACAAAAATAAAACTCGTTCATGCCTCTTGCAACACTTAGTTTGCAATAAGAAATATGATTTAGGAATAGACAGATTTTGAATTTCTTGCTTCACAATTCCATTAAGTCTCGTCCTACAACAGTCGCGGTAAACAAAGATGGAAGTATTCTCTTACCAGTAGGCATCAATATAAATCGTAACAAAATAATCTGAATAATTCCCTGACAAAGCAGTCTTTGGGTATATATTTGTTAATATGTGATACCAATGCAGTCGAAAAATATGTAATATTTGCTGTATTATACCTATGGCGCTCTTGGGAGAAGGATTATTAAAAAAAAAGTATGTCTTCTATATGTTTTAAAGGGCGAAAATTCCTACATTCGTGTCAAAGAAGATTATGGTGGTTCAAGTCCAGCATCTGGTGGAGGCGGAAGAGGTGGTCGTTCACGGTCGCGCTCTCGTTCTCCCAGAGGCTACAGAGGCTCACCCACCTATTCGCCCGTACGCCGTTCCTACTCTGGATCTCCATCGCGATCAAGGTCACGTTCCAGAAACCGCTACTAGATGTTATCCGAAACCAACGATACCTGCCATTGCCTTGGTTTAAGAAGACCACCCACAAATGAAAACACCCACTTCTACCTTGGAACATGCTAAAGTTAATGGTGCTCTTAAAAACCAAAGCTTATGTCATATTGTGGGAGTGCGATCAAGTTGAAGAAAGAGGCACTAAAACCGCACTAACAACCGTGTAAGGAGCAGTAACAATAAAATGAGCTCCAACACGTCACCTACAGTGCCTCCCAATAGATCGAGCTGACCTGACGATATTCTTGGACTTTTTCAGCCCTTCGAGGGAATGGACTTGGATGACGTCAGGTCTGCACTGTTACCAATCACGCATGTTCTGCTTGCCCTTTGGTCCAACTGGCTGTCCATAACCTTGCATATTAATCCTTGGAAGCAGAAAAAACCTTGCTTCATATCTTCTACTTTATTCTCCACATTTTACTTTTGATATTAAGGTCACCAATTATATGTATAAACATTGTCATAGGTGGGAATTAACGGGTTAATGCACTTGCTAACAGCTTTTGTCCTGTTTTGTAGATTTTCATGAAAGTCTGGTTAGATAATCCTAAGAGAATTTGCCAATTTAAATGGTGCTCTTCAGTTCTAACAGCAGATTAAACCAGAGGGCAGTGGTCTTGTTTTTTTTTTTCCTTTGGGTTATTTGGTCTGATTTTCATTGTCAGTAAAGATAAGACAGCTCTTAAGTACTGTTAGCAAGGAACCTACTTTATGTTCCCTCACAATAATTTTTATGTAATGATAAATGCTTTGTCCTTGTTCTTTTATGTACAGATAATGTTCATTCATAAATATGTAATACTATTATGATGGTTTAAACAAATCTTGAAGTTGTCTGGACAGTCAGAGTACTTTTTTATTTTTTATTTATCTTTATATTCGATGTCAAGTAATGCACTTCTTTTTTGCATATGCAGTATCAGTTATTGTGGAATTGCCATTTTTTAAGTATTTTTTACATTTTATATCTATTTGAATATTTTCATTTACCTATGATGATCATACTGAACAGTTGCAAAAGTGGAATGCTATATGATGCCATTTTTTAACCCCACTATTAACTGAACTTGTTAGAGATCATATACATACAAAGGGCAAGTTAAGATTTTGTTAAAATATGTACTGTAGTATGGTAGATAAGTATATAATATAGATATACTTTTTGTATTTCTCATGGGTTAAAATTGCACATGGGGAATTTAATATTAACTTTGGATTCTTTCTTCATTATATTATCTGTTACTCAGTTCTCACATTCCAGTTTTTTTTCCTCTTCTTTTGAGATTTGATGATAACCTTTTCTCAACAACTGTTTTATGCTAATCTATTTTACTGTGGAAACACACTGATGCATATACTTCAGATATTTCAAAGTGAAAGCTTTCAGTTATGAACACTTCATTTTTGGACTTATTTTGTATTAATATTGGTGATGCTTGTCCTGTATAATGACATGACAAAAATATTGAAAAAAATGTTAGTAACAAAAACTAATTGTTTATTTTTCTTTCTTGTACAGTCCCGTAGCTAAATAGGCTGCTGCTGCAGTTTGAGGATCATTTGGAGTAGAGAGAGAGAGAATTTTGGAAAATTAGGATTTGAGAAGTGGAGGAGAAAAAGGAGAGAGAATCCGTCAAACGGTTTTGGAGGAGGAGGAAAAATCTGTTCCGTTCCCTTCCCTCACTCTCTCCTCCTTTCCCCCTTCCCTTCCATTATAAGGAAATACAAGGAGGATTATCAAAACATTCAGGAAGGAATTTCAAAAACTATTCAAAATGTCTGCAACCAGCTGGCAAGGGGATCACGGGAAAGGATTCTAAGGATTGCTTTTGGGATGGATATAAGAAGGATTTCTAAAGGATTGGATTCTAAGGATTACTAAGAGGATTCTAAAAGGATTTAACTCTCAATAAAGGATGTGAAAAAAAAGCTTAAAGGATGGTGAACTCTGACAGGATTAAGAAATTCACGTTGGTGTGGAGAGAGGATTTCACTCACTGGAGGATTGAGGATTCACATTAAAAAGCATCAGGATAAGGATTTTGGGATTTAGAATGAAAATTTGTGAGTTTAAAAACTTAGCATACACACCCTCCTCTCTTCCAATATTCCCTAAATAAATATTAGAATATCTTTTTATGCTGAACAAATATGATATATAGAAATAGAGTACTTTTATTGCCTCTTGAAAATCTATTGAGTTATGACTTCATTAATATCATCTTATTCTTGAACTTTTTTCAAAATTCTTAATATTTATCATCCAAATATAAGAAGAGCAGTATGTTAAAGACATTCAAGTTAGCTCAGTCTTAGATCTAATGCCAGCTATATATTTGTAGAAGGGCTTTTAAAGCGCCTGAGTTTTGTTTTATGGGAATGCGCAAGGGGGGGTTGGAGACTTACTTGAGATTGAGAGAGAGGTTAAAGGAAAAAATATACTTTTCTTTAGTAAGAAAATATAACAATGGTTTCGTTTTTAGATTAGTATATGAAATGATTATGTAACATATTCTTTTCTCTTCCAGCAGCATTACCAGGAGATAGTTTTAACAGGATTCTTCAATAAAAGAAGTCTATTTCTAATCTGGTATTTTCTTAACATGAGATTCAGGCTTTGCAAAGGAAGGATTACCAAAAGGAATATACATTGACCGTATGATTTTTGTTAAAAATCAAATCATCGTCCTGTCATGATTATCCATGTTACAGTTGCTGAGATTATTGCATACACACATAAGAGAACTCTCAAAAACTGCAATAATGATGAATACCTTGTTTAATGCCCCAGTGATGGATAGCATGACTGCAAATTTTTCAATTTAGTTGCTTATGATTGTTTTGCACTTGTATTCAGTTTTTTTGGAACTATGGTAATGAAGTCGGTGGGGAGTTGCTCAATAACATTGATCTCTTAATCATTTACTGATTCATTGCTATATATACTCATAAAGAGTGGCAAGACCAAGCTCATTCCTGTTTTTGTTAACAATACCAGGTGCTGGATATCTGTATAGTACAGATAGGTCCTCGATTTCTGTCAGAGAAAGTCGTGACAATTCTTTCTTGTACATGACATTAACTCACCTATTTATTAGGTCTTTTAAGGGACAGGGAATTTCCTATGTTGTCCCTCCATTTTTTAGTCATAGTTTTAGTTCCAATACCTGGTAATTTCAGCTTGTAAATCCTCTTTGCTGTACAAACCTGTTCA
>JAXCGZ010017454.1:52500-55000 GCA_037179515.1 Halocaridina rubra | reverse complement strand
AAACAAATAAATGACTAAGTAAATAAATGAAACCAAAGTGAATATTAGTTCTACAATACCATTTAAATGTGTAAGAAGCTTTATATGATTAACTTTAATACAGAGAATATCTCTTTAGAGAGAGAGAGAGAGAGAGAGAGAGAGAGAGAGAGAGAGAGAGAGAGAGAGAGAGAGAGAGAGAGAGAGAGAGAGAGAGAGAGAGAGAGAGAGATGATTAGTATTAACTTTTAAATAAAATTTTAATTCATATCCTCTTTAAGATCTTTATAATCTGATTATTTTCCTCTTTTAAATATTTTCTCCTCTTAAAGTGGAAATAGAGTGGAAGACAGCTGCTGATGTTTCCAGGACTCTTTTGGAAATAGTTTCTCAGTTCTCTTAGAGGATTTACTTTGCGAGATAGATAGATAGATAGATAGATAGATAGATAGATAGATAGATAGATAGATAGATAGATAGATAGATAGATAGAGAGAGAGAGAGAGGGAGAGAAGGAGAGAGAGAGAGAGAGAGAGAGACGAGAGAGAGAGATTTGTACCTCATTGCACAATAAGCAGATATTAATGGAGTTCTTCCTATGTTATTAACCCCCTGTTAATTTAACAGCTTCAGAGAGCGCATCACAAGATGTGTATCAGTAGATGATAGGACAGCAAATTCCAAGAATCTTATTCATCCAAATTCAGTAATTTCTGGTCATAGTGTGTAGGGGATTGGTTCAAAATCTCTCCTTTTTTTTTTTCATTCGCTAAATCCACCAAATACATCCGCCGATTCTCAGCTATCAACCGAAAGTTTTACGCTATTAATTTACGCTTGGCGTCACTGGTAACGCTGAGCGTTGACGCGGAAAAGGGAAGGCGAGACAAAGGAAACGAGAATTGATAACGCTGGATTCACAGCTGATTATTATTATTATTATTATTTTTATTATTATTATTATTATTATTATTATTATTATTATTATTATTATTATTATTATTATTTTTATTATTATTATTAATATTATTATTACTATTATTATTATTATTATTATTATTATTATTATTATTATTATTATTATTATTATTATTATTATTATCATTATTATTATTATCATTATTATTATTATTATTATTATTATTATTATTATTATTATTATTATTATTATTATTATTATTATTATTATTATCATTATTATTATTATTATAATTATTAATGACCTTGGTGTTGCTGTTGTGTTTTTGTTGTTGTTGTTGTCCTCATGTTGTTATAACACCTATGTCTTACAATTTATTATGCATAAAGCAGTTGAAGGGGTCATGAGACCACAGACACTTCCTCAGATACAATAGCAAGTAACAAAGTAGAAAATCCAACAAGCAGAAGAAGTTCACCCAAAATATTGAATGATATATGTGGTCTTTATATCACTCTATCTTTCCCATCACCTGTACTGAAAAGACATTTCTTCTTAAGTTTTTCGATTTTGTTCTTACATGAGGATTATATTACAGACCCTGCACTTGCTTAAAACCCCGAGATAGATATCAGATCACTTAATACGAAGGATGGGTGAGGTCCTATCCTCTTGGGCACTTGTTCGTGTGCTATCTCCCACTCCAGGCGACCAGACCAAGCCCTCTTGATTCTGAGAAACACTTGTCTTAGGCCTTTGGAAGATGCTCCTCTTTTGGGGGCTCCTGTTTGAGGAATATACAAACTTTCTGGATTTTGGTCCAAACATTATATATATATATATATATATATATATATATATATATATATATATATATATATATATATATATATATATATATATATATATATATATATATATATATATATATATATTATATATATATATATATATATATATATATATATATATATATATATATATATAGTATATATGATATATATATATATATCTAGATAGATTCTATAGATATATCTATATATATATATATGTATATAGATAGATCTGAAGTAAAGTAACAAATATTATTTGCTTTGTGCTTTTTGCTCAGTGGATTTTAGTTCTTCGTTCGATGGTAATTTTCCTTATTATTACGTCCTTTTTATGTGTAATTTGTATACTTTGGCGCTGCTACAAAAAAAGATGCGAGCTTAGGTTTCGAAACACTTTCCATTATTTTTATGAAATAAAAAGGATATACATCATGCATGCTATAAAATGTTTTAAAGTTATTCATTAATAAAGTATATATCTATATATCTATTTTGTCATGATGTCTTTAATGTAACGCTTTGAATTTTCTTTATTTTGTCAGTTGATTTATATATTTATTTTGTTATCAGTGGGTAGAAGTCACAAAATCGTTTCTTAAGGGCGGTTTACACGGTCAAACGGTTCGTCGAACGCGGTTCGACAGACAAGTGTTTGAAGTGATGTTCGAACGTGTGAACGGGGTATTTGGTTGTCGAACACGGAACTACACGGTCAAACGGTTCATCGAACGCGGTTCGACAGACAAGTGTTTGAAGTGATGTTCGAACG
>JAXCGZ010017454.1:17500-47500 GCA_037179515.1 Halocaridina rubra | reverse complement strand
ACGGGTCATGGAGGGCCCGTAGGGCAGGCGTCTGCCGGCACAAGAACAACCCTTACTGTTGTGCCCAGTTACAGTAGTAACCTCAGTAAACAGCTTAAACTCTCTTGCCTGAGCGAGGCTCGATCCGTCGACACTCGCGAATGCGAGGCCAGTGCGTTACTACTGTACTAGCCAGAAGGCTAAAGATTTCGAATCTCTCCCTTAGGATATCCTCTCAGGGTTTAATTCCCAAGCCTTTCATGCTCCAATGTGCGCCTGCAAGGCAGCAGAAACAGAACAGATGCAGGCAACACCATACACTGTCATAGTGGTAGCAGACATTTGCCTGACAATTGCACTATGTTTTGTTACCAAAAGCCTTATCGTAAGGCGGTCAGAGGCTGCGATGTTGAAAATGGTCGCCATCTTGGTTTCTACGAACGTTTTTTTCTAAGCAAAAATAAATAGATAAATAAATGAATAAATAAAAGAAAAGAAAAACTATGCATGAAAATATGGAGTTTTTCCCTCCCTTTCTCTTGTGGCCGGGGTTTGGGGGAAGGGGTTGGAGAGTCATATATGCAGAAAATACTATTGCAATATAACCAGACATTTTTGCCTGTGTCTCTCACCCTATCATATTATTGATAATGCTGAAAAAAACAGTTTTTTTTCTTTTTCTCATAAAAAAAGCACAAATACACGAAAGTTCATGTTGATAAAAAAAATACTTGTGACAAATTACCATAATTTCTGTTATATTTTTGCATGCTTACTGATTAATAACAATAGGAAAAGCTAAAAACAAATATCTTACTACATTGCAATTATGCTCTTCTTCTTAAAGTTCATCGCCAAAACGGTATGTCTATCACATAATACTATAAAATTAGCTATCAATACACATGTATTGTCCATGCAGTTTTAATTTCATTTTTTTAAATGATAAAAGAAAGAAGAAGAGTATTGTTTACCTATATCAAACGGTGTGCTTACGATGTGCAGTGATTTTTTTTTTATTTTGTCACTATCCGAGCAGTTTTATATATATTTGTCGTATGTTATATATTTTACATACTTAAAGCAGTGCTTAGCCCCAGGATTCACCGAGTACATTGTCGTAAAATTTACCTGTTGAGACGTTGAAATAAGACGTTTCTAGTAGTTACTTACCCTATATTAGTGCCCTGGTAAGTAAGAAAATTATATTCAGTACTTTCATATCTTAAGGACTTCTGAATAACGATTGTCAAGACTTATGCGTTAAGAATTAGGGTTAAGATTCCTTTTATGCACCCCACCATGACTTGTATTTATACTTTACGATATAGTGATTCTCTGACATGTCTATAACACCCACTCCTAAAATGCTGCTACTTTGGTGAAATCCACATGTTAATGTTTTGTTAATTCTTACAACAAGCACATTTTAAGACAAACTAGAGATACCACCCGTGTTTACTCGAGAGATAGCACTAATACTTGAATGAACCACGCTGCTGTATAAACGCCCAGATTTACCCAATTACTTAAGGTTCATAACTAACTTAACCTAACGAAGTTAGGTTAGGCACTTTAGTTAGCTATGCTCTTTAATTGGGTAGGTTTTGGTTTTTATACAGCAGCGTGGCCCATTCCAGAATTGGTGTTGTCTCTTGTCTCTTGAGTAAACAAGGCGGACTCAAAACCCTCTGTATTTTTAATAATTAATCATAAATTTATATGTTTGACTTTTACCAAAGTGTGTGTCGCAAACTTTAGACATATATACCATACAATTACTAGTTGCGAGTTATGGAGGGGTGTATAAATCAAATCTTAACCAACATGAGCTGGGTAATGTTTACTTTAACACCCTCAGTTAGGAAGAATCATAATACTTTATAAGTAATATTAGGTTGGGTTGGTTAAGTGAGCTAGTCTTGTTCATTCTACTTAGGAAACTGACTGATAACTGACAGGGAAAATTTTTATGATTTCGTCTAGGCTATCTCAGTTTTGAAGTGAAATTTATTTATTTCTATATTTTTTTTATGCTATTTCAATGACACTGACCTCCAAAACTGGTAAATATCCCCAAACAAACCTAATATAACATAGCCTATCCTATCCTAAATTACTCTATAATAATCTGTAATTCAGTAATTTACGAGTTTTTAAAATAAGATTCATTCAATATACAAAAAAATCTTAATATATCGAGACTCCCCTAAACAGCATAAAATAGTCGTGAATAAGACAGGTGTAAATATAAGTAAATACTGCTTAAGTTATCGTTATTTACTTGTTTTACTTATTTTATTCTCCTTTAACTCTCTGGGGAAGTGAAAGTAAACTTTTACCGTACGAGTCGTTTTGATGTTATAAATAACGTTCTTGAAAGTGTTTAGCTCATGCTATCAGATTTTTTCATGCTTGTTAATGGAAACAAATGTGTGAAACTTGGAATGATTTCCATTTTTACGGAAAAAATATTATCTTGCCGCCTATATAAATTAGTTAGCCACGAACTAATAATTAGGTTTTATATATATATATATATATATATATATATATATATATATATATATATATATATATATATATAGAGAGAGAGAGAGAGAGAGAGAGAGAGAGAGAGAGAGAGAGAGAGGGAGAGAGAGAGAGAGAGAGAGAGTGATGCAAAATAAATTGTTATATCACAGCACAATATGAAGCAAAAAAAGGCCCATAAATAAAACACAAAATGAAGCGAAGATGTACTATATATTACGACTGGACTCCAGTCCTCTTCAGGTATTTATCAATTCATTTGTACCAGAAGAGGACTGGAGTCCAGTCGTAATATATAGTACATCTTCGCTTCTTTTTGTTTTTATTTATGGGCCTTATTTTGCTTCATATATATATATATATATATATATATATATATATATATATATATATATATATATATATATATTATATATATATATATATTATATGGTAGGGAAGCCCCTCAGTGAAACAAAACATAGAAAAGATAACACTATATTTAGGATCCTAACTGGACCCCTTCTCAAGCACAAAACTTGTGCTTGAGAAGGGGTCCAGTTAGGATCCGAAATATAGCGTTATTTTTTCTGTGTTGTTTCACAGATGGGCTTCCTTACCATTTAGGGCTGTATGCTAACAGTTTGTGCTCATTCATATATATATATATATATATATATATATATATATATATATATATATATATATATATATATATATATATATATATATATATATACATATATATATATATATATATATATATATATATATATATATATATATATATATATATATATATATAAGTGTGATGAAACAGGACTGTTTGGAAAAAATGGCGAAAAGGACCTATTTAACCCAAGAAGAGAAGCCACTGCCTGCAATGCCACAAACCAGTGAAGGACAGGCTTACACTTTTATTGTGTGCTAATGCAAGTAGATTACAAGATTAAGCTTCATATAGTCTACCACTTTGAAAATCCGCACGTTTTTAAGCACAATAATGTGTTGAAGGCGAGACTTCCAGTAATGTGGAGGTCGAATAGGCTAGGGTAACACGTATCTTATTCATAAAATGGTTGACTGAATTTTTTTGCCAGCTGTCAAGAAATATCTTGAGGAAAAAGGTTTGCCTCTTAAGTGACTTTTGGTAATGGACAGTGTTCCTGACCATCCTCCAGGTTTGCAGGAAGACCTTGATATTGAATACGACTTCATAAAAGTCAAATTTCTGCCCTCAAACACCACTCCTCTCCTCCAGCCTAAGAACCAGCAAGTCATTTCTGATTTTAAGACACTGTATACGAAGGGTCTTTTTTCCAGGTGCTTCCAGGTCACTAACGATACAGATTTGACCCCACATGACTTCTGGAATGACCTCTTCACAATATTCACCCTTGCATAGACCTCACTGACAAGGCATGGAAGGAGGTTTCTTACCTCACGTTGCAGTCTGCCTGGAGGAAATTTTGGCCATGTTGTGTGGCTGATAGAGACATTGAGGGTTTTAAGGAGGAGACAGCTGTTAATATAGTGAACAATATTGTGGACATGGGCAAAAATTTGGGCTTGGAGGTCAACGAGGAGGATGTGGAGGAGCTGGTGGAGGACCACAAACTAGAACTCACTACCGAAGAATTGATCGAGTTGCAACGTGAGCAGGTGAAGATTATCCAAGAGGAACAATTAGTGGAGAAAGGGGATGAGAGGGTAAGACACTGTATGCGAAGGGTCTTTTTTCCAGGTGCTTCCAGGTCACCAACGATACGGATTTGACCCTACATGACTTCTGGAAGGACCTCTTCACAATATTCACCCTTGCATAGACCTCACTGACAAGGCATGGAAGGAGGTTTCTTACCTCACGTTGCAGTCCGCCTGGAGGAAATTTTGGCCATGTTGTGTGGCTGATAGAGACATTGAGGGTTTCAAGGAGGAGACAGCTGTTAATATAGTGAACAATATTGTGGACATGGGCAAAAATTTGGGCTTGGAGGTCAACGAGGAGGATGTGGAGGAGCTGGTGGAGGACCACAAACTAGAAGTCACTACCGAAGAATTGATCGAGTTGCAACGTGAGCAGGTGAAGACTATCCAAGAGGAACAATTAGTGGAGAAAGGGGATGAGAGGGTAAGACACTGTATGCGAAGGGTCTTTTTTCCAGGTGCTTCCAGGTCACCAACGATACGGATTTGACCCCATTTGACTTCTGGAATGACCTCTTCACAATATTCACCCTTGCACCTCACTGACAAGGCATGGAAGGAGGTTTCTTACCTCACGTTGCAGTCCGCCTGGAGGAAATTTTGGCCATGTTGTGTGGCTGATAGAGACATTGAGGGTTTCAAGGAGGAGACAGCTGTTAATATAGTGAACAATATTGTGGACATGGGCAAAAATTTGGGGTTGGAGGTCAACGAGGAGGATGTGGAGGAGTTGGTGGAGGACCACAAACTAGAAGTCACTACCGAAGAATTGATCGAGTTGCAACGTGAGCAGCTGAAGACTATCCAAGAGGAACAATTAGTGGAGAAAGGGGATTAGAGGGTAAAGATTTCAAGTGAATAGTTTAAATAGATTTTTAGAAAGTGAAGTGATGTCCAGGCTTTCATTGAAAGTCATCACCTGGACAAAACTGTGAGCAACAGACCAGTGAACATTTTAAATGACAATGTGATGTTTCATTTCAGGAGAATTCATCAACAAAGAACAAGACAAATTACTCTGGATCGTTTGTTTTTTGCCAATACCAGTCAGAGAACCACCTTCCAAGATTACATGTAGAGAGAAAACACCAGAAATACAGCCTATACCTGAGCAGTTGCCCGATGTTTTTTTGGAAAGGAACTCTTCTTCGAAGGAGTAGTCCTCCTCCTCCTCCACCACCATTCACTTGTGCCAGCTACTATCAACCACAAAATTAAATACTATACCATGTATTATTTTAGTACAGTAAAATATACTGTACAGTATTTTTCTATAATTAAGGGTATTTTCCATTCATTTACCTATTTTTGTTACATATAAACCCATAAAAAATGAAATAGGTATATTTTTGGGGCTGGGGAACGGATTAATTTGCTTAACATGCATTTCAATGGGAAAAATTGTTTCGGTTTACAAACATTTTGACTCACGAATGGGGTTATGGAATGGATTAAGTTTGTGACTACAGGTACCACTGTATATATACAGGTTCAAGGAGAGACGACTTAAGTCAAACAATGACTTAAATCAAATTAGCTTGTCTCTAGGCTAGCCTGGGCTAGGCTACGCCAAATTTACTTGTGTTGTAGGCTAAGCCGAAAATAACCATTCCTAGTTCTGTACTTTATTCATGAATGCAATTTTCAATAATATATGGTTAATTAGAATCTATTTTAAGCTTATTACCTTATTCATGAATGCAGTTTTCAATAATATATGGTTAATTAGAATCTATTTTAAGCTTACAAACATATAAATTTTATTTTTTAATATTGCATAGTACAGAAAAAAAGTACAGGTAAATTAAATTTACGAATACTGTTTGATGATGTTTACCGTACATTGCGGATGCTTTATTTTTGAATGTGGTTTGCTATGATATGATAATATAAAAGCCTTTTTTAAGGTTAAGCACAAATACAGAAATATTATTTTGCAATAATAATAATAATAAAAATAAAAACTAATTTATTTTAAATTTACCTTGGTGGTTTACATCGCGGACGTAGATGGCTGTGGATCGTCAACATCAACAGCTGATTCTGGCTGTTGTCGTCATTGTCCGATAGGACAACGACAATAACAGCTAACAATGCTAACAATAGCGGTTTCACGGGAATGACGAGTGACGACGCCTAATGGTAGATATTGGAACTACTGTACGTATTTTGATAAGATTTTATATGCTTTTATTCTTATTTATTGTACAATAACATGATTTTATGTGCTTTTGTTTTAATTTATTCTACAGTAACATGATTTCATGTGCTTTTAATGGTTTTCTAGTGATATTATGATTCCAATATTTGTAGCAGACAGATGTAAAGTTGATTATCATGACGTAAACTTTATTTTTATTTTTTTTATTTTTCCGTATATTTTTTTGAAAACCAACGTATAATCGAGAACGACTTAACTCGAAACGACATAATCCACGGTATAGCTGTATATATACAGGTATACCTCACCCAACGTCGTTAATTGGTTCCAGGAGAGACGACTTAAGTCGAAAAACGACTTAAATCGAATTAGCTTGTCTCTAGGCTAGCCTAGGCTAGGCTACGCCAAATTTACTTGTCTAGGCAAAACCGAAAATAACCATTCCTAGTTCTGTACTTTATTCATAAATGCAATTTTCAATAATATATGGTTAATAAGAATCTATTTTAAGCTTACAAACAAATAAATTTTATTTTTTAATACTGCATAGTACAGAAAAAAGTACAGGTATTTAAATTTATGAATACAATTTGGTGATGTTTACAGTACATCGCGGATGCTTTATTTATGAATGTGGTTTGCTATGACATGATAAAATAAAAGCCTTTTTTAAGGTTAAACACATATACAGAAACTATTTTTTTTTTGCAATAATAATAATAATAATAAAAACTAATTTATTTTAAATTTACCTTGGTGGTTTACATCGTGGACGTAGATGGCTGTGGATCGTCAACATCAACAGCTGATTCTGGCTGTTGTCGTCGTTGTCCGATAGGACAATAACGACAACAGCTAACAATGCTAACAATAGCGTTTTCGCGGGAATGACAAGTGACGACGCCTAATGGTTGATATTGGAACTACTGTACGTATTTTAATGAGATTTTATATGCTTTTATTCTTATTTATTGTACAATAACATGATTTTATGTGTTTTTGTTTTTATTTATTGTACAGTAACATGATTTCATGTACTCTTAATGGTTTTCTAGTGATATTATGATTCCAATATTTGTAGCGGACAGACGTAAAGTTGATTACAATGACGTAAATTTTTTTTTTTTTTTTTTTTTCCATATATTTTTTTTAAAACCGACGTATAGTCGAGAACGACTTAACTCGAAACGATGTAAGCCGAGGTATACCTGTGTGTATATATATATATATATATATATATATATATATATATATATATATATATATATATATATATATATATATATATATATATATATATATATACATATATATATATATATATATATATATATATGCCTCGGGTTAAGTCGTTTCGAGTTAAGTCGTTCTCGATTATACGTCGGTTTTAAAAAAAATATATGGAAAAATAAAAAAAATAAAAAAATAAAGTTTGTCATTATAATCAACTTTACGTCTGTCCGCTACAAATACTGGAATCATAATATCACTAGAAAACCATTAAAAGCACATGAAATCATGTTACTGTATAATAAATAAAAACAAAATCACATAAAATCATGTTATTGTACAATAAATAAGAATAAAAGCATATAAAATCTTATTAAAATACGTACAGTAGTTCCAATATCTACCGTTAGGCATCGTCACTCGTCATAATAATAATAGTAATAATAATAATAATAATAATAATAATAATAATAATAATAATAATAATAATAATACGAATAAGAATAAGAATGCAGCAGGCATTTGCATTTATCGAAAAGGACTTTCTTTGTTTGAGGCTATGGATCCCATTGCTATAAATAAAAACAAAAGCACATAAAATCAGGTTATTGTACAATAAATAAGAATAAAAGCATATAAAATCTTATTAAAATACAAACAGTAGTTCCAATAGCTACCGTTAGGCGTCGTCACTCGTCATTCCCGCAAAACCACTATTGTTTTGAATTTATTAGTTTATGCATGGTATATGTCTGTTTATCGGCTACTCTCATTCTCATTCATTTGTGACCTTATGTTTTGCCCCCATGGCACCTAATTGAAAAAAAAGCATTAAGAACAAACAGCAAAGTTATTTTTAATATAATATTGTCAGGGAAATAGTGTGTGAGGGTGCATCAGCTGATACGGAAGTAGCAAAACGTTTGCCGATAGAGGTTTGTTCATAGGCTGCCAGGTACAGGGAAATTTCCTTGTTTTAGGGAAATTCAGGTGGGTAAAGGGAAACAGGGAAGAAACTTGAAAATTCACTAAAACTAAAATCTAGAGAAAATCCAAAAAAGAAAGAGGGAATATCTAGGGAGATTCTGGAGAATTAGCTATTATTATTCTAATTCTTTATATATTTGCTCTCTGTGGTAATTGAGGTGAAGAAATTGAAATGTATATAGCCTTGTATATGTATCTCTAACGGGGATATTTTGAGCCAAATAGGGAAATTTTGTAAGCAAATCTAGGGAATTTTTGACAGCTTGACCTGGCAGCACTGGTTCGTTCTCCCTAATCCTACTCCTCTTCCACCGCCTAATGCAATTGGATATTATGAAGAAAATTTAATAAAAGCATTAGGAACAAACAGCAAAGTGAGTTTTAATATAATATTGTTAGGGAAATAGCATGTGAGGGTGCATCAGCTGATACGGAAGAGTGACAAAACGTATGCAGCCTCATCCTCACTGCCACCATCAGTGTTGCCAGAATACATAAATGAGAGAAATGACAAATATAAAAAACATACTTGTAAGCTGGTAAGTTATTTCAAGTATCTTAAAGATGTACTACCATCTTGTAATTAATATATCTTAAAATGTACCATACATTTGAAAATAAAAACATCCGCTTTATCTGGCAACACTGACCACCATGCTATGCCTGTTGCCAACGCATAATAGAGTTCATTAGTTTGTTTACTTGTACATAAATTTAAAAATAAAGATACTACCTGCCCAACTTGTGAACAATGTGAAGAGAGCCTGGAACATTTTCTACTATTTTGTGAAGCATATGCACAAATAAGAACAGAATATAGTTTTTTAGCACAACCATATATAGAAAAGAAAATTGAAATAATTGCTAATATATTGTTTATTTAGATATTGTAGTGAAAAAGATGTCAAAGAAAGAAAAAAAATTATGAAAAGAATTTGTAGAAAAAGAAATCAAATAATAAAAACTGCACAAACAATTTAGCAAAGCAAAACCAAGACTTGGGAGCCGTTGCAAAAGGCATATCCCACCCAACTCTACTACTACAGTAAATCTGTATATCTAGGCTAGCCTAGAGACAAGCTAATTCGATTTAAGTCGTTTTTCGACTTAAGTCGTCTCTCCTGGAACCAATTAACGACGTTAGGTGAGGTATACTTGTGTGTATATATATATATATATGAATCATTTTTTTTTTTTTTTTTTTGCCCCGACCGGGACTCGAACCTAGGACTTATGATTACTAAGTCAAGGCGCTACCACTACACCTTCTGTGGTGTAGTGGTAGCGCCTTGACTTAGTAATCATAAGTCCTAGGTTCGAGTCCCGGTCGGGGCAAAAAAAAAATGATTCATGTTTTCACATATGTAATGTGCTTAATAGATTATATATATATATATATATATATATATATATATATATATATATATATATATATATATATATATATATATATATATATATATATATGCACCTTTTTCTTTCCGCGTGTTTATAATCCGTGAAATTGGAATCACGCCCCTAAAAAATAATTGTAAAAAAATACGAAATTCGTGAATAACGCCCATGCAAAAAAATTCGAAAAAAAAAGTTTCATTTTGGTAAATAATCGATCGCCTCAGAAAAAGTATTAAGAACAAAGAGCAAACAAATTTTCAATATAATGTCGTCAGAGAAATAGCGTGCGAGTGTGCATCAGCTGATACAGAAGTGGCAAAACGTTTGTGGATAAAGGTTCCTTCTCCCGCATCCTCCTCCTCTTCTATTGCTTAATGCGATCGAATATTATGAAGAAAATTGAAAAAAGCATTAAGAACAAACAGCAAGCAAACTCTCGATATAATATTGTCAGGGAAATAGCATGTAGAGAATATATATATTTCATTTAAGTTTCCCCTATACAGTACAATATACGTTTTCTTTGTAACGAATTGTATAGTTTTCTTTTTCTCTCAGCTGACTTTGTTTACGTTTAGATTTCGTGCAGCATGGTCGATATGTAAAGAAGATAGAATAATGTTTAGAACCAAGGAATGTTTATAATACTATAATCTTGAAAATTAGATAATCCCCAAATAGAGTGAGTGAGTAAATATTTTATGAGTATAATATTTTGTCTGAATAGTGAGTGATAAGCATCAGCTGATACGGAATCGGCAAAACGTTTGCCGATAGAGGTTCGTTCTCCGGCATCCTCCTCCTCTTCTACCGCTTAATGCCATTGAATATTTAGAAGAAAATTGAAAAAAGCATTAAGAACAAACAGTAAGCAAACTTTCAATATAATATTGTCAGGGAAACAGCATGCGAGGGTGCAACAGCTGATACGGAGGCCGCAAAACGTTTGCAGCCTTGTGCTCACCGCCACCTTGCACGTCCCAGTGTATGCCTGTTGCCCACTGCATAATAGAGTGCATTAATTTGTTTACAGTACAGTAAATCTGTATATCTTTTATTTACTGTATGCTATTTGCATGTTAATATAAATAACTACAGGTCTTTATGCTTTGTTATGTACTTATGAAATATGTTTTACTTATCTTATATCTTTGGCATAGTGTGTCTATGGACGGTTGTGGAACGTATCAATACCCGTTATCATCGTTTCTTATGGAAAATTACTCGTTAAATTACGCAAAACTTACAATACGTGGCACTTCTGAGGAGCTATCTTCGTGTTATTCTAAGAGCTAGGTATATATATATATATATATATATATATATATATATATATATATATATATATATATATATATATATATATATATATATATATATATATATATATATATATATATATATATATATATATATATATATACTGACCAAGGGTTTGTCTAGTTACCCTCGTTCCCCAGAAAGTTCAATGACTTTATCTGAGTGATTTTTTTTTAATTGAGATTTTTATTATTTGTTTAAACTGTTATTAATATAGTTTGAACTGAATCTGGGTTTTGTTACTGGTTTGCTAATGCGTTTTGGCTAGAGTGCCAAATCGTAATCCTCAGTTTTGTTGCTGTTTTATTGAGGGATCTGTTACTGGCCAGGGAGTTTGTGACCTACGGTCCGCAGGTAGATCCCAGGGAATATTCAGGCGGGAGTTTAGGAGCAGTGAAGAATATTTAATTTTATATGTACTCATTAAAAGTACTCTTATTTCTAGTTTGCTCCAGGGTTGGAAAAAAATTCCGATATTTTTTTAATAAAAATAAAAATATATATATTTTTTTTATTAAAATCAATTTTTTTTATTATAATCATTTTTTTTTATTTCACGCATTTATTCATTCATATTTGATTGTTATACAATATTGCATTCATTTTTTTTTATCTGTGCAACGTGTTTATACCCTTTCTCATAATATGTAAAAGAGGCTTTCTCTGTGTCCTTTTTGCTGTGGGTATATTTGGCTAAAATATTAGCATGAAAAGGTTAATGAAAATTCCCTCAAAGGAAATCCATATTGGGTCTTTTTTTCTGCCAGCTGCAGACATGATTGCGGTGTACCCATTGCCAGTACTTTGCTTGCTTACAATTCACAACTGGTCTGCCACCCACTCAGTTATGTTGGGAACCTGGGCATATATCATAATTGCCAACTAGTTATTGAAAATAATTGAAAACAGTACTAAACAACAAGGTATTCTTGGTAACAAATGCAGGCTGAGCATGCAAGTAATGTCTTTTTAGGCATAAACCTACAAAAGGAAAGAGAATGACAAAGAGAGTACCAGTAAAATTCTCCAGTAAATTTACTCATCTGACATTTTTCCTAGACTCGGTTTTGAGAATAGATGCCAACTAGAACCATTGTTAATAAGATGTACTGGTATTGTATTAGTAAAACCTCAGTAACTACATATAAATACACCAAATTATGAGGTACTAGTGAATAATGCAGGCTGAATACAAAATATCTTTATCACAGATATACATAAAAATTAGAACGACAAGTATATGCAAACACCAAATATACCAAGCTGACATTCCCACTGAGTGAGAAGCTCTGGGACACGTTCAGTACAAGTCACTCCTGAATAGCCAGGAACAGGTCCTGAAATCTCCAGTGTATTGTGATTACATATGTCTGTAATTTTTAGGTTATAGTGGTGGACAATATGCATATTATATTTAAAATAAAAATATTTTGGTTTTAATCAGTGATTTTTTAATGTGATTATAATAGATTATAATCACATGATTTGAATCATATGATTTTAATCATGTCAACCCTGATTTTCACTGATGGTGGTTTTTGTTACATCAATATTGAGAGTGAAGAGTGATTTGACTGAGTGATCTCAAATGCATAATATCGATTTTGATCCCTTCTTGAAGCTCATATTCTTAATAACATAAACTCTACAGTTTTTTCATGAAAAGTAAAAGTGAAATTCAGCTAATAGCCCACTTCATACGGGATATGTTGAACAATTGCCATGTGATGCACTGAAAAAATAAAAACAACTTTTACTGTTAGCATTATCGGGATACTTCCCTCAGTGTGATAATTACTGAAATGAATAGGGGTTTTAGTGCTTCATAAAAAATTGTGAGAAATTGTAATGCTGTACAATATGGTGGTCATATGATTTTTGAATGCAGAATCAGTTTTGAAACAAAAGGCTCACTGGCAGATCCAGATTACACAAGCAAAACTTATATCACTGATTGAAACATATCCATCAGCTGAAAAACCAAATACAGTATCACATAAAGGATTATGTGAGAGGATTATGAAAATAAATTTTTACATAGCTTTCTTCATTACATATATTTTTGGGAGAAAAAATTCTAACTGCTTCTTTTTATTATTATTATTATTATTATTATTATTATTATTATTATTATTATTATTATTATTATTATTATTATTATTATTATTAGTAGTAGTAGTAGTAGTAGTAGTAGTAGTAGTAGTAGCGTTGATAGTGCTATCACTCGTTATTATTATCTAATATTAAAAATTATTGCTTATGGAGTTTGCATATTTTATCTCCTGTGCTATATATATATATATATATATATATATATATATATATATATATATATATATATATATATATATATATATATATATATATATATATATATATATATATATATAATACACTGCTACCATCGAAAAATATGTTGATATTAGAAGAACGAAAGCTGCATTGCTGGCTACATGTTCATACCACCATACTGACTTACATACTACAGCAGATGAAAATCTGCATATCTTAGCGCAGCTAGTACTTGCAAGCACTTTTCCCATTGTTGTTATGCTAACTTGTACACTTGTACATGGAGGGAAAAAGCACCCACGTTATAGGCTTCATGTTCATGCCACCATCCTGACTCGGCTAATAATGCAAATAAAAATATGCACATTATAGCATAACCAGTCCATGTTAATGCTATTCCTGTCGTTCTCATACTAACGTGTTACTCTTGTATGTGAAGCTTAAGTATAAATATACTCACACATTAAAACCCAATGTATTAATAATAGCCTACTCTAGTTTCCATGAAAAAGAAGTTGATCTTCAAGTGAACTGAACTCGTATTGCAGGGTACATATTCATGCTTCCAAACAGACTGAGGTACTACAGTGGATAATCTGAATATCATTGTGCAACCAGTACATACAAGCACTTTTCCTGTCGTTCTTATATCAACCTGTTTTAGTTGCATGTGGAGTTTTTATATATATATATATATATATATATATATATATATATATATATATATATATATATATATATATATATATATATATATATATATATATATATATATATTATTCACAATGAAACCATGATGATTATAAAATGCAATCCTCAGAAAACATTTTGGACATTAAGGGAACCAAAACCGCATTGCACGCTAAATATATTTCCCACCATGCAGATTGCACTACTACAGAAGATTAAAGTCTGCATATCATAGCACAACCAGTACGTGGAAGCACTTTCCCTGGCATTCTTTTTCCAACCTGTTACAGTTGCACGTGGAGTATTAAATATATTCTTTTCTATGTTGAAAATTAAATCATGATGTTAATTCACTGATACCATGAAAAAACATGTTGAACATCAAGGGAACCGAACTTGCATTGCAGGATACTAGTTCATGCCATTATATTTACTGAGCTACCATAGCAGATAAAAATCTGCATGCTATTGTGCTACCAGTACATGCAAGCACTTTTCCCGTCATTCTTACACCAACATGTTATATTTTTTTGAGGAGGTTAAGTATATTTACACTGAAAACTTGTGCATTATGAACATCACATTCTCTTTGAGGATGTATATGTTTTAGGAGCTTATTTAGCATGGTGCCAGGAACATGTGGCTTGCAATGCACGTTCTAGTCCCCTTATTTTTAACTTTTTTATTCGTAGATAACAGGGTGTATATATATATATATATATATATATATATATATATATATATATATATATATATATATATATATATATATATATATAAAACCAATTAAGCACATTACATATGTGAAAACATGAATCATTTTTTACTCCGACCGGGACTCGAACCTAGGACTTATAATTACTAAATCAAGGTGCTACCAACTACACACCACAGAAGGTTAAAAGGAATCCAACCTTATAGCTTATATCTGCTTTACTTAGGAATGAACGCATTCTATCTGAATGCCACTATGTTCATATTACAGATTCCCCAACCTCACTCGTGGCTTCATTTTCGCATTTACTTCAATTCCCAATCTCATTCGGGTCATACAGTAACCAAGCAAGCACATTACATATGTGAAAACATGAATCATATTTTACCCCGACCGGGACTCGAACCTAGGACTTATAATTACTAAGTCAAGGTGCTACCAACTACACACCACAGAAGGTTAAAAGGAATCCAACCTTATAGCTTATATCTGCTTTACTTAGGAAAAGTAGATATAAGCTATAAGGTTGGATTCCTTTTAACCTTCTGTGGTGTGTAGTTGGTAGCACCATGACTTAGTAATTATAAGTCCTAGGTTCGAGTCCCGGTCGGGGTAAAAAATTATTCATATATATATATATATATATATATATATATATATATATATATATATATATATATATATATATATATATATATATATATATATATATATATATATATATATATACACACACGAATAGAGGTTAGCTACGAGGGAATAATGAAACAACAGAGTGCTGAGATCTTTCTAACTATTAAACCTTTAAATAATACAAAAATAAAGAGACCGCAAAAACAAGATGGACTAAAGTACTGTCTGAAGTATCTTAGCCCTTCATCGTTTCATTTTTCATTCGTTGCTGACCTCCATTCATCTGTGTCACGTGTTCATATATTTTTTGTGATGGATGTATGTGTGTGTGTGTTTTATCTCTTGATCTCATATTATATAGAGTATATTCATATGCTTGTCTGTAATTTTCAGCCGTAATTCTTGTTTTTAATACATTTTTTAATATTGCTTATCAGTTAATTGTGATGTGATGAAAGAAACATATAACTTATTTTATTTAAAAAAAATTATTCCTTTATTTGTTTATTCATTGAATTATTGATTTATTTATTTACGTATTTTTAAACTAATTTGTCTTTTTATTTATGTTAATGACTTTGGTAATTAGTTAATTGAGAGATACTGTGAAAATGTGTTTACATTAAACACATAGAAAAGGAAAATACATGAACGGAAGTGATGTCAATAACGTCGGGAAAGTGTTACCGTGTAAAATAAAACAGTTAATGATATGGCAAAGCTGTCCCTCAGATAAGCCGCTATATTTCTAAATGGGACCCATGAAATGCATGCCATCGTGGAATGGTGACGTTACAGTTCCTTGAGAAATCATTCGCTGAGAGATTAGTGACGTCCGAGGCACCTTATTGGCCATTGGTAGAGAAGATGATGACGTATGGAGTGCCATGACGTCACGCGGATCGCGACCTCTGAGTGGCGGAGGTGAAAAGGTCTATCGATTTCAGGCGTCAGACCTTGTGTAACGTACGTCATTTCAGCCCTGACGTTTCAGTGCCGCCTGTAAGTTTTCCTGAAAGAGAAACGAAAAGTCTGCAGGGGCCAAAGAAAGGAAATATTAGATTAAACATATCATTTACGCGGTATATTAGTAAATTAAAATCTTATTTCGATGTTAGATTTCTATATTAATCTGACTTTCGTTGTCTTTGGATCAAGTTGAACCCGCGACCCCTTATCCACTCACCTTTACTTATGGAATGGCACTCTCCTTCCCTCCCCACAACCCCTACCCCAGGTATCTCCTCCAGCCTCATCCCCTCACATTCATCCGCCTCAATCCCATTTCTTCCAACAAGATGGTGGTGGTACATCCTCAGAGCAATATTGCTCTAAATAGCCAAGCTCGGTATTGGTTCAAAATCCTTCGACTATTTAAGATCTTTTAAGAAAAAAAGGGGGGGGGGAAACGGAGTGGGAACTTATCCCTCTCTTTCAAAAATGAAGAAACTTTAGGAGGAGGAAATTTTGTGAGAAAATTGATACTGAGGGTTTTGGGAATACTGAATTAGGAGATAATGAAAAATGGAACCTGAAATTTTTATTGGTCCTAGTTCTTCAGTTGGGGGTAAAGCTCTGGTCCTTAATATTCAGTTGGTCGCTCTTGATAGAGGCCTGACTCAAATGCTATAATTTTGCACTGATAATTGATTTGGTTAAAAAAAAAGTATATTCAAAGATAATTACCTGTTTAAACTAGAAATACGTTGCTTTAATTGAGCATATCTGAAGGATTATTCCTATTCTAACCTAATTTAGCCTAACGTATGCTAATTAATATGTACTTGTAAAAAATGTCTATTCTTCAGTTGGGTTTGAGTTGTGGTCCGAAATCTTCAGATGGTCAATGTTGATAAAAGTCAGGTCCCTTTTCTTCATGAACACCTTGAATGATTATTATTCTGTATATCAGTTCTGAACTACTACCACATAATAATAATAATAATAATAATAATAATAATAATAATAATAATAATAATTTTAGGCAAGTAACACCAAAACAAACAAAACAAACAAACTTTATTTCCATTTCAATACAATAGGTATTTGTAAGCCAGGGCAAGCCCCAACCCCCCACTGTGGTGTCCAACCACAGCAGTACCTGCCAGTAAACAGCTTAAACTCTCGGTCTTGGACGGGAACCGATCTTCCGACCTCGTGAATGCGAAGCCAGCGCGTTACCACTGTACTCTCTCTCTCTCTCTCTCTCTCTCTCTCTCTCTCTCTCTCTCTCTCTCTCTCTCTCTCTCTCTCTCTCTCTCTCTCTCTCTCTCTCTCTCTCTCTCTCCTCTCTCTCTCTATCTATCTATATATCTATTTATTTATCAATCTATATTAAATGAATGATTTATGTATACCTATATAAATTCCCTTAATGGTGATGGACACAAACAAAATGTGGCTGAAAGTTAATGCTTATCCAAGATGCACTTCCTAACGCCCCTTTGTTGGCTGAATCGTGGCATTCTAACCACGCGGTTACCGTGGTTCCCCTTTCTTTGTATGTGTTTGCATATATATATATATATATATATATATATATATATATATATATATATATATATTTATGCCGTTTTATGTGTCACTATTACTCCTTTTTCGAATGTTGGTGGACACAGGTAGGTTGGAGCTAGAGAATTAAGGTTGGATGCCCCTCCTAACGCCACTAAAAGGATTCATTGCGGTATGTCACTTTACGTATCGAGTACTCAAAAAAAAAAAAAAAAAAAAAAAAAAAAAATATATATATATATATATATATATATATATATATATATATATATATACACACACACACACACACACACACACATGCTTTTTATTGTGGTGAACATTTATAAGTCACCTGACAGATTGTTATTTACTTCCTTAGTAGGGATGCGATACACACACACACTTATATATATATATGTGTGTGTGTGTGTGTGTGTGTGTGTGTGTGTGTGTGTGTGTGTGTGTGTGTGTAAACTTACCTAACTGTAATTACCTAATTGTGCAACGAAAACGCCCCGTGCTCGTAACTCCCGTCTCCTGGTAGGTTCCATTTTTGTACTTAGCATTAACTACCTCCTCGCTTAGCGAATTCTAATCATAAGCTACTTTTACACTAAAAACAAGTACTTCCTTACATCCTTCAAAGAAGTTTTCTTACAAAGCTTCAAACTGTGACCTCTAGTTCTAGTACCAGCTATATCAACATATCGTTCCTTATTCACTCTGTCATCAACGAGAAGGAATTTAAAAACCGTCACTATATCCCCCTCATTCTGCTAGCTTCGAGTGATGGTAATTTTAATTTCCTCAGCCTCTCCTCTTTTTTTTTTATTCATTCAGATAACTGTACATGGGGACATGTGCACATGGGCACTCCCAGTCATATTGCAGTTGATAAACATTACAATCTACTTGGTTATGTATAAATAAAATATTAATAGAATTTTCAATTAATTTTCAATATCATAGCAAGTAATTAATAATAAAATATAGTGTAATAATTGAAGAGTAATTGATGAGTAATATTTGTAACAATATTTTCAATAGCCCTTGTTGAGTGCTAGCATTTAAATTACATTTCACTTTTCAGCAGTACTACTGCAGACAATTTGAAGCGGATATAGAATAACAATTTTCAGGTTAGAATAATAAGTAGGTACATATACATATGCATGCATTAATTAGATGAGCAATAGAAACACCACTGGGGCTTCATAGTCATACATATCAAGGAGAGAGAGAGAGTTTGTGGTATTCATTTCAGCAAAAGGAGTTATTCGTCCTTACCACAGATAAAGATGCATACATGCATACTCATACACATCATTGTCATCTGAGGGTAACACAGCAAAGGACTCCTCATAGCTGAAATTGCGTATTTCTGGCACCTGTTTCGTGGCATGTTTTTGAATTTTTTCCAGCTTATCTATGTGCTTTTTCAAGTGTAGATTCCAAAAGGGGGCTGCACATTCAAGCTATGGCCTCACATAAGTTACATAAATATTTCTGAACAGTTCCTTGTCCATGTACCTGAAGGCTACACTTACAATTGCTAACAAAGCATATGCTGCACTTATATGCCAATTATATGAATTTCCAGAGATAAATCTGCCAGTATGTTTATTCCTAGATCTCTCTCATTCTCTGTCGCTTGAAGTTCTGCTCCTGCTATTGAGTATTCAAGCTTGGTCCTTCTTGCAATTGTACCCATTATCATTACCTTACATTTAGAAGTACTGAATTTTATTAGCCACTTTTCTGAGCACTTATGCAGACTATTTAGGTCTTCCTGAAGTTCTCTATCATTGCTCTCGTTTCTTACTTACTTCACAATCATTGCAAACATATTCATGAATAAATTTACAGACCCTGGTAGGTCATTTACATATACAAGGAACAAAAGTGGCACTAAAACTGAACCTTTTGAAACTCCACTACTAACCTTTCTCCATTCAGACACTGAGTGTCTTACTATAACTCTCTGTTCCTTTCCTTCTAAGTAAGTTTTTATATATTCCAATGCATTTCCACTTATTCTCGCTATTTCTTGCAGCTTCTTGATAAGTCTCCCACGTAGGACTGTATCAAATGCCTTCTGGATGTCTAGGAATATGCATTCTGCCCAACCCTGTCTTTCATGGAAGATTCGGCTTACCTCATCATAAAATTCTGATAAGTTGATCTACCTTCTCTGAAGCCATGTTGTCTCACTGACAAAAAGTTTAAGGATTCCAAGTGAAGAGAGATGTGTTTTCTTAATAGTTTCTCCATAATTTTGCAAACTAGGCTGGTCAAGGAAACAGGTCTATTGTTTAGAGCTGTATCCCTCCTTCCCTTTTTGAAGATAGGTACCTCGTTCGCTTGTTTCCAACGTCTTGGAATCTGCCCTGATTCCAGCGACTTTTCAGATATGATACATAGTGCAGCTGATATTGATTTAGCACATTTCTTAATTACATAAGGCAATATATCATCAGGACTTGTAGCTTTGTCGGCATCTAAGCCCATCAGTGCTTTGCATACATCTGTGGCTGAAAAGATGATGTTCTCTAATACCGGCCCATGAGCGCCTATCTCTGCAATCTGAGGGGTTGGAGTATTTTCTGCTGTAAATACTGACTGATACCCCTTGTTCAGTTCTTTGCAGATTTCTTCATCCTTCTCAGGGATGTTTTCATCCATCCTCTTTAGCTTTAAAATCTGTTCTTTAACCCTCAGTTTTCCTCTGATAAAGCTGGGGAAAAGTTCGGGATTTTATTTAGCCATCTTTTATAGTTTCTCACTGCCTTTTCTTTTACTTAGGTAATTATTTCGTGTCTCTTTATAAGTCTGCCAGACATTTATGCTTTTACTCATCCTATACTTTTTCCAGCATTTGTCTCTCCTCACCTTAGCTCTCTTGCACTCATTATTGAACCATTTCTCTCTGGCATGAATAACTCCTATTTTTGGTGGAGGGTATGTAACAATCTACTATCTTTCCATATTACTCACAGAGGATGTCATCCATTTGTTGTTAAATAAGGTCCCTCAGTCAATAACTGTAAAAATCTCATTAATTTTGATGTAATCTCATTTTGGATTGGTCCCCCTCGTGTCCTTAGTGCCTCTACTTTCAGGCAAAACATCTTCGATGATATACTCCATTACCAACACATACTGGTCAATCTCTCTAATTGGTGGTTTATATTAAATTTTTTCAATATCCAACACATTGTCTGTATATATTAGATCAAACAGCGATGGCTCATCCTTACCTCTGGCCGTCGTTGTTCCATTACATGTTGGTATAGGAAATTCCCTTGCATGCTAACTAGAAATCTTGCCCCAAATGAGTCCTCCCCAATGTGTGGGCCAAGATTTATCCAATCTATCTCTCTATGATTAACATCTCCCATAATCAAATTCCTACATTTTCTCTCCCGTGCAATGTTAACAACTGAGTTTATGACTTCAGTAGTATCTATATGACTTTCCTCATAAACTTCTAGCCTATGTTGGTTCCTTGGTGGGTTATATACAACATATACTATAATGCTCTCTGACCCGGTATTTATGCGAGCAAGAAGAAATTCCTTGAACTCACTTTTATAGCCAAGTTTTTTCTTCAACATGATATCTTTCATTTATGAGAAATGATAGCCCTCCACCAGTCCTCTCAGATCTTTCAACCCTTAATATTCTGGAGCCCTTAGGAAAAACTGTTACACTGTTTATGTCCTCACTTAACTTAGTCTCTGTAACCGCTACCATATCTGCCTTACTGTTGTGAATCCTATCTTTTAATTCTACTGCCTTACTAGCATTTGTGCTCAACAATCTTAATTAGACTGCATCTCTTGATTTTCTCTCATTATATTCTTTATCTCCCCCTTGGCTGGAAAAGCTCTGAAACAAAAATGTTTCTTCTCTTAATTATTTTACTCATTTAAACTTCTAGCTTCTTGCTACGAATTTTTTATCTTTCATCTCTCTTTGTGTTCTACATGGTCTAATGAACACTGTTCTGAATTCTTGAAGTTCTCTCCCTAGAGTATTTACCAATTTGGTGAATGTTTACAATATTCTCTGAACCACATACTACTCCAATCTTCCTTATCAGGTCTAAAACCCTAGCTTTATTTTGTTCAAGTGTCCTCTGCTTTGTTGACTCTTGGAATTCACTTATGCCTAAGAGTACCACTGTCTTCTCTTTATCGAGTGCTTGTTAAATGAGTGGATTAGCCCTTTCCATCGCAATTTATTTCATTTTTTCTATTACTGTTTCTTTATTGTCAATCATTCATACGTTTTCCAGTGCCACCACCCTCACAGCCTCTTTTACTGCTACATTTTCCTTTACTGCAGCTGCAAAGGAAGTTTCCATGGCATCATGTTCTGTATTCAGCTCTTGAAACTTTTTTTCTAAACTGTTCGATGTTTTCTTTCATCTGGACATTCTAAGTGGCAATCTCATCTCTCAGAAAAGAGCAATTAACTAACATTTACTTCATTGAGGTTGTCATTCAGCTGCTTGTTTTTATCTTCTTGTTTAGAAATTCTGGTTTTTAGTTCACTCTTTTCTCCTTCCAGCTTCATTATTCGTTTTTGTAGTTTTCTCTCTCTTGCTCTTGTGCCTTATTTGCTTCCTCCAAAGATCTTATTACCTACCTAAGTGTTTAATTTTCTTTCATTTCTCAATCCATATTCCAAAGATTATCATCCAGGTTTATTACAATGGTCTGAAGGTCCCTAACTTTTTATTTCAGGCCCCTAAGAGCTACTCCCCCTCCTACAGCCCCTGCAGTTCCTCCACCACCCCTCCCCAACCATTGGATGGGGGTTAGGGATAGAGATGGTTTCATTTGAATGTTTAGCTTTCATAAAATATAGAGAAAAAAAAGAGAGAACAAAAAAGTTTCTAATTAACTTGACACAGAATTGTTATATTTTCATATGAGTACTAATTTAACTACTTAGTTACTCTTTTCTGGTTACACACATCCTAACTAAAAATTTGATTTGGTAATTAGAGAAGAAAAAAAATATGAAACAAAAGTCCACATGAAGGAAACTCGCATATGCAACCAAGGAAACAAACACTTGATGCTTTGAGCACCTGTCTCTGTTACATTTTCTTATCTACTAAACCAGTCATTTCAGAAGAAAAAGATTAGTCAATTTTTAAGCAAGATATGTTATCACAGGATCGGCATTTAAATCTAACTCAGTTTAAACAAAAAATAATAAAATAGAACAGAGCAAAAAAAAAAAAAATAAGACCACTGTGCTACTTTGCAACTTAACACTGTTGACAGGTGTATTTTTTGCATTTATTTATATATTTATTAATTTATTTTGTATAACAAATTGACTATCAAGTTAATCTATACGGGAAAGATATTGAATTTAACAAGATATGGAACCACAGGATCGGGTTTATAAGGCTGTAAGAGCTCTCCCCAATTTACACAACAAATTAGGTCATGTGATGGCGTCTCCTCTGGCAACTCTTCTAAACTTCCTTTAAGACAGGACAGGACAGCTTCTTCTTTTTCCCCTCTCAAAGCTATTCTCAGACTTTTCCTTTAATTTTTAAGGACTGTCACTCTTTCTATAAATATATCGTTTTTACTCACAATACTCTGCAGAATCTGTTTCAGGCAAATTTGGTTTAAGTGTTATACTTTAGACTCAGGTCACTCAAAAACACAAGGAAAAATTCAAGAGACTGATTGCGTCAGCTCTAATTCCTGCCGGGTGTAATTACCTAATTGTGTTTACGGGAAAGAGTCCCATGCTCGTAACTCCCCGTCTCCTGGTCGATTCCATTTTTGTTCTTATTGATACATATCATACTTGTCCTTTAAACTATGGATTGAGTTAGCATTAACTACCTCCTCACTTAGCAAATTCCAACCATTAACTACTCTCAAACTAAAACTGTACATCATTACATCCTACAAAGAAGTTTTCTTACGAAGAGTCAAACTATGACCTCTAGTTCTACTGCCAGCCATATTAGAATATCGATCCCTACCCACTCTGTCATAACCAAGATGGAAGTTTAAAATAGTCTCCATATCCCCTCTAATTCTTCTAGATTCGAGTTATGGTAAGTCTAATTCCAACAGCCTCTCATAATTGAGATTGCGTATTTCTGGCACCAGCTTCGTGGCATGTCTCTGAACTATTTCCAGCTTAATTATGTCATTTTTCAAGTGTGGATTCCATAAGGGGGCTGCATATTCAAGCTTTGGCCTCACATAGGTTACATAAATATTTCTGAACATTTCATTGTCTATGTGCATGAAGGCTACCCTTACAATTGTTCAGAAATCATATTTTGACCTTACTATGCCATATATATGCAAATCTGCCGGTGTGTGTTCATGTGTGTTTGATACACACACACACACACACGCACACACCAGGAGGGACAATGAGGCGTCCTGGGTTGGCGCCCAAACTTCCAAGAGGCAACATCTCGCCTGAGCAGTCTAAGTTTATTTCAAACCTTATTTACGTGGCATCTTCACAGGAATTCATCTGGCACAACAAGGTGAGGGATAGTGTATGGTAAAGCTCGTGGGTCAAGCAAATTGGTTTTTCGAGAAATAGTTACATTCGTTACTGGCTAAATCTTACAAATTATATTCTCAGATTCCATTCCCATACAAGCGAAATTTTGTAGATTACCAAACTGGAATCTCACATGCCAAAGTTAATTCTTTAACCTGGAAATTACAGCTGATATACATTGCTAAGAAGTTTCTTTTCATTGAATGTGATAAACGAAAATCTCATCCTCTGAAGACTGGTTATGAGCCCGTAAAAATCTATCTCTTTTCCTAATAAATTCTAATTTCATTTCACCTCTTTCTATCATCGTAAATAAAATGTTTTACGTCAAAAACTCGTCAATAAAGCTATTTGCTATATAAATTGCAAATAATTAATCATTTAGCTAAAGTGTTTTATGCTATAAACTGCCAATAATTAAAAGGTAATTTTACCCTGTTGGCTTTGCAAATATTTCCTGTTAACCACAATTATAAGTTGCAAATACCTCAAAAGGTGGTTTTGCACCCCTTTTTTTTATTGCGAACAGTTCTTGATAACCAAAAGTGAATGAATACTGTATTTATCTCATAGATTCTTCCTTTATCCTAAATAGAGTGTTTTACCATATTAATTGTAAATCAGTAATAAGCATTGCAACTTTTGTGGTTGCCCACAATTTAAGGAATACATACAGTACTGTATTTGTCTTGCTTATTCTTCATTTATTGTGAATAAATTGTTTTCCTTTAAAACCAGTAAAGAATTAATGGTTTTTTATGCTATTATGGTAGCATGAATATTTCTGGTTAGCTGTGAATAACCAATATATTTTCATCCAGTAGAATGACATTGAAAACTCATTATATGTGTGCTCATGCTCTCAGTTTCCCATTATAAACAGTGTGTCATTTCTGTTTCTGAAATTGCAGTGTCCTGTATTCTACTCTGCCTGTGTGACAGAGGTAATTGTCGAGTTGAGGCCAAAGTCTTGGCATACGTCCGTGTCGCATGACTGAAGTCTTGCTGAAGCCAGAATCTGAAACTGTAACAAGTCGTGAAGAGAAACGTGAGAGGCTAGAGGTCAAGGGTGAAATAGAATACTCTCCCAGTTGTTTATCTGGGTACGGTAAATGGATCCAGGGGGCTTAGCACCTGGCTGGATCCATAGGGCTTAGCACCTGGCTGAACCCAGGTGCTTTAGCATAGGGCTTAGTCACCCAGCGCCAAGTGCCTCAAGAGTGTGGGAAAGACCCAGAAGGTGGCCCTGCCCAAAACCACAAGTAACCCTATATGCCCTGGAGGGATACCCAATAGCCACACACTGACCTGGAACTCTTCCGTTCTATAGGCCAACTGAAATAGCCCATCCCCCAAGAGGAGGGACCTCTCTTTGAACCTGAAGGCAATTGGCAGAAGTAGATTTAGTGACACGCCCTGCCCTTTGGGGTATTTCAAGCATCCTCATGGCAGCCAGAAAACAGTCAGAGAGCGACAGTTAGTCAGAATAGTACCAGGGGCACGAATAGATCTTAGATTTCGATAGTCATAGGGTGGGGGGCATTGAGGCGTCGAAGATGTTGTACTCCAGAATAAATTAAGATAAAGGAACCACCGCTTGTCCATTCTTACCTTGTACCCGTCTGGTACTAATATTAACGTAGTGAGAAGGATTCATCATGTCATCCGTGGTGCCGGGAAACGAAATCATGCTTACCACCTCCGGGATTCGAGGCAGCATTTCATAAAATTTAATTTGAGAAATTTAATTCAATTCTTTTAATGTCATTGCCTTTCCAAAATTAAAAGAAAGTTGAATTCTGAGTTTCATTTAACCGACTAATGGTAAAAGAGATGGGGTGTTCAAGTACAAATATCTGTCCTGTCTGTTTGTGAGCTCTTAACCGAGCTCGGTACTTTGAGTCCCCTTAGTAAAACAGAATCTTAACAACACTCAACCATCCTAGCCCCAACAGTAAGGAAGTATTTTTTCCGTGTAAGAGTAGTTGATAATTGGAATTTGCTAAACGAGGAGGTAGGTAATGCTATCTTAATCCATAGTTTTAAGGACAGGTATGATAAGTATCTCTAAGCACAAAATGGAACCGATCAGGAGATGGGTGGATACGAGCTTTGGGCTTTTTCCTGTAAACACAATTAGGTAATCACACAGACTCATACACACACACACACACGCACACACAGATTCCAAGATGCTGGAAACAAGCAAATGTGATACCTATCTTCAAAAAGGGAAGGAGGGATACGGCTCTGAACTATAGACCAGTTTCCTTGACCAGCATAGTTTGCAAAGTTATGGAGAAACTACTAAGGAAACATATCTCTCTTCACTTGGAATCCTTCAACTTTTTGTCAGTGAGGCAACATGGCTTCAGAGAAGGTAGATCAACAGTAACAAACTTATTAGAATTTTATGATGAGGTAAGCCAAATCTTACAGGAAAGAGAGGGCTGGGCAGATTGCATATTCCTAGACTTCCAGAAAGCATTTGACACTGTTCCACATGGGAGACTTATTAGAAAGCTGCAATCAATGGCTAGAATAGGTGGAAATGTTTTGGAATGGATAAAAACTTACTTAGAAGGAAGGGAGCAGAGGGTTAGAGTAAGACACTCAGTGTCTGAATGGAGAAGAGTTAGTAGTGGAGTTCCACAGGGTTCAGTTTTATTGCCACTTTTGTTCCTTGTATATGTAAATGACCTACCAGAGTCTGTAAATTCATTCATGAATATATTAACAGATGATGCAAAGATTGTGAAGAAAGTAAAAAACGAGAACAATGGTAGAGAACTTCAGGAGGATCTAAATAATCTGCATGAGTGGTCAGAAAAGTGGCTAATGAAATTCAATACTTCAAAATGTAAGGTAATGAGAATGGGTACAAGTGCAAGAAGGCCCAAGCTTGACTACTCGGTGGCTGGAGTACAACTTCAAGAGACAGAAAATGAGAGAGATCTAGGAGTAAACATACTGGCAGATTTGTCTCCAGAAATACATATAAATGGCATAGTAAGGGCAGCATATGCATTCTTATCAAATGTAAGGGTAGCCTTCAGGCACATGGACAAGGAAATGTTCAGAAATATTTATGTAACCTATGTGAGGCTAAAACTCGAATATGCAGCCCCCTTTTGGAATCCGCACTTGAAAAAGCACATAGCTAAGCTTGAAAAAGTTCAAAGACATGCCACGAAACTGGTGCCAGAAATACGCAATCTCAGTTATGATGAGAGGCTGAGGGAATTAGACTTACCATCACTGGAAGCTAGAAGAGTGAGGGGGGATATGGTGACAGTCTTTAAATTCCTTCATGGTTATGATAGAGTGGATAGGGATCGATATTTTGATATGGCTGGCTCTAGAACTAGAGGTCATAGTTTGAAGCTTCGTAAGAAAACTTGTTTGCAGGATGTAAGGAAATACTTTTTCAGTGTAAGAGTAGTTGATAATTGGAATTGGCTAAGCGAGGAGGTAGTTAATGCTATCTCAATCCATAGTTTCAAGGACAGGTATGATAAGTATCACTAAGTCTAAAATGGAACCGATGAGGAGACGGGAAGATACGAGCTTTGGGCTCTTTCCCGTAAACACAATTAGGTAATCACACACACACACACACACACACACACACACACACACACACACACACACACACACACACATATATATATATATATATATATATATATATATATATATATATATATATATATATATATATATATATATATATATATATATATATATATATATATATATATATATAATAGAGAGAGAGAGAGGGTGTTCAACTCCTATTATTATTATTATTATTATTATTATTATTATTATTATTATTATTATTATTATTATTATTATTATTATTAATTTTATGGTGTGCTAAATATATCTGCTAATTTGACAGTGGTATTAGATGCATTGATATGAAAGCTGAGGGAAATGTATTTTTGCCCATATTCCTCCCAAATACCTAAAGATATTGTTCCAGAGGTGATTCCAACACATCTTTTAGTGTACTCAGTGAACCTCCTTAGTTGACAGGGGCAAATAGACTTTAGTTCCTAAAGTAACCAAGACTTATGATGTAGTATATAATGTACATTTCCCAATTTGAAGTGATATTTTTAACACAGAAAAGAGCTTATCTTAATTCCTGAGGCAACAGAAGGTACCCAGAATAGAAGTGTAAATCACGTTTGTTTCCTTGTGTGGAGTTATGTAGTTTTAATTTGAGATATTTTTTTCAATTTTGAAAACCTTCTTCAGAGGATTCGATATTGTCATCATGAAGAGTGTTTTGAATATCATCAGTTGAAATGATTCTCCCTCCATACATATTCTCTGCCTCTGAAAGTTGGATTCTTCAGCACCCCCCCCCCACACACACACACGCACACACACACACACACACACACACACACACACACACACACAAAAGGTATAGGAGGAGAAAAAACATAAATGCCTGACAAGCCTACAAAAGAGCAAGAAATGACTACCTAAGTAAAAGGAGAGAGGCAGAGAGAGACTATGAGAGGGACATCACCAGGAAGGCTAAAGAAAATCCCAAGCTTTTCCACAGCTTTATCAGAGGAAAACTGAAGGTAAAAGAAAAGGTTTTAAGGCTAAAGAGAGCGGATGGAAGCATCACTGAGACGGATGAAGAGATCTGCAAAGAATTGAACAAGGAGTTTCAGTCAGTATTTACAGTAGAAAATACCCCACCCCCTCAGATTGCAGAGATAGAAGCTCAAGGGCCGGTATTAGAGAACATCAACCTTACAGCCACAGAGGTATGCAAAGCGCTGATGGATTTAGATGTTCATAAAGCTACAGGTCCTGATGACATATCCCCTCATGTGCTTAAAAAATGCGCAAACTCAATATCAGTGGCACTAAGTATCATATTTAAAAAGTCACTGGAGTCAGGGGAGATTCTAAGATGCTGGAAACAAGCAAATGTGATACCTATCTTCAAAAAGGGAAGGAGGGATACGGCTCTGAACTATAGACCAGTTTCCTTGACCAGCATAGTTTGCAAAGTTATGGAGAAACTACTAAGGAAACATATCTCTCTTCACTTGGAATCCTTCAACTTTTTGTCAGTGAGGCAACATGGCTTCAGAGAAGGTAGATCAACAGTAACAAACTTATTAGAATTTTATGATGAGGTAAGCCAAATCTTACAGGAAAGAGAGGGCTGGGCAGATTGCATATTCCTAGACTTCCAGAAAGCGTTTGACACTGTTCCACATGGGAGACTTATTAGGAAGCTGCAATCAATGGCTAGAATAGGTGGAAATGTTTTGGAATGGATAAAAACTTA
>JAXCGZ010017454.1:0-10000 GCA_037179515.1 Halocaridina rubra | reverse complement strand
CGCAATATTACCACCCCTCCTTAAAAAAAGAGCAATCCTTCTCTTCCAGGTTTACTCGGTAAGAAAAGGAAAGAATGTCAGCTTTTTACACCCCTGTCCAGAAAATTTTTAGGACTATTTTTTCTTCTACATAGTCCCATCATAATAATAAATATGATCTTGCACTACTACTACTACTTACTGCTACTAGTACTACTACTACTACTACTACTACTACTACTACTACTACTACTACTACTACTACTACTAATATTAATAATAATAATAATAATAATAATAATAATAATAATAATAATAATAATAGTATTACTGTTCGTACAGAATTTTTCAATGGCTTAAGTTTTGGATACGAAAATGGAAAGGATAGTGGCGTCCCCCGTGAGGTAGTAACCCTAAGCAGCCTTACTGAGTATTAAGCCTGTAGATCTGTGAGTCCGTAATTAGATATGTATCTTCACAACGTTATGCTATCCTGCATCTCTTGTGTAAAATAGAAACTACAAATTCTATTAAAACATACCTGATAACTGGACCCTTACCTTGGGAATCCTCCTCTGCTCCCAAATAGGCTGCAATTCACATGGGCGTATTGGTACGTCATTGGGACGAAAGTATCAGATAACACCAACATAACTTTAGATATGCTAAGCTAAGATAACCGAACATGAATGATGACATGCTACGGAAGCCCTGATAGGATGGCACCCAACTAAAGTGGCATCCTGGTGCCCGAGGGGAAATATTAGGAAATTGGCTCTTGCACCCAAACGATATGCAGCTTCGAAGGGAAGGGAGCCTCGTGCTTTCCAAGCGTGGCTGTACCACTTAACAAGGCCGTAATTCGTGGTTCGAGAAACACTGTTTGTTACCCTCCACCCAATTAGAGCATTCAAACGACCTCGTTTAATAATTAAGGAGAAACTTACGAGATCCGAGAGAAGAAATATCAGCAATTACAATGACTGACACTCCTTCTAATTCACTCACTTCGATAACATCAGTTAAATGACATCTTAATCAGCTGCTGTGGGAGAGAGAGAGAGAGAGATGTTTGGCTATAATAAAACGTTATATAGATGGGAGAGAGAGCGAAAATGTGTTAAGCTATATATATATATATATATATATATATATATATATATATATATATATATATATATATATATATATATATATATATATATGTGTGTGTGTGTGTGTGTGTGATTACCTAATTGTGATTACCTAATTGTGTTTACGGGAAAGAGCCCAAAGCTCGTATCTTCCCGTCTTCTGATCGGTTCCATTTTATACTTAGTGATACTTATCATACCTGTCCTTAAAACTATGGATTGAGATAGCATTAACTACCTCCTCGCTTAGCGAATTCCAATTATCAACTACTCTTACGTGTGTGTGTGTGTGTGTGTGTGTGTGTGTGTGTGTGTGTGTGTGTGTGTGTAAAAATAATGGAAATATATGTAGAGAGATATATATATAGAGAAAAAAATGATTCTCTCACTCTTGGTCGCAGGCTCTCATATGCTGTCTCAAAAATCCTGGGTCAGAATCTTATACACCTAATAAATAATTTTTTTTTATATAATACTTTGCTTCAAACGTTCCATTAGTCATATTTAGAATTGAGTAAAATTTTAATTTGGGACCATTACTAACATAAACCCTCAACAAATTTGCTAAATAAGCATCATTATATGCAAGTGTGTGTCCTAGAAAGTAGATAAAATGGTATGAGAGAGAGAGAGAGAGAGAGAGAGAGAGAGAGAGAGAGAGATAGATTCTAAGTGTATTAGGTTCAAAGGGGAGCAACTATTCACATTAATATAAAAAGCGTTATTATATACACATATTAAAATTTCTTTGAAGCGTATGCTAGAGTTCCTGTTAGAAAGCCCCTCTAGATATTGTTGCTTATGACTTAGTGTGAGCGATTATAGATTTGTTACCAATTCCACAGCTTTAGCTTTTGGAGAACCATGTAAGACATTCCTCACTTTTCTATAGTGTGAAGATTGTGGAGAACCCTGCCAAGTATTACTGTCTATACCTTTTAGTCTGAACTGATGAAAAACCCTTGTAAGGCATTGCTGCCTATAGATTAGGTTGAAGTATTGGAGAGCATTACAGGGTATTTTAGCCCATTCCATAAGCTAAACTTTGGAGAATATTACAAGGCAATGCTTACTTTTCCATTGCCTGCCTTGTTGGTGAATCTTGGGACAAATTCTGCCTATTTCAGTGGCTTTGCTGGCAGAAAACCTTTCAATGCATTGCTGCCTCTTGCATAGTCTTAGGAAAAAGAACCCCGCAAGGTGTTGCTGTATATTCCATAACTTACTCTTTTGGAGGACCTTGGAGAAATTTACTGCCTATTTCATATCTTTTGCTGGTAACAACATTGTCAAACATTACTGCTCATTCCAAAGCTTACTAATGGACCACCTTGGAGGCATTTTTTGTTTGATTCATGCCCATCGCTTGTAGAGGACCAGTCAGGAGTGCTGAAGAACACTGCTAGTCATTACTACCTATTCGACAGCCTGAGCTGATGGAGAACACTGCAAGGTATTACTAATTAATTCTCAGCCATTACTCGTAAAGGACCTTGCAAGGTACTGTTGCCCATTCCATAGTCTGAAAAACTAAAGAACCCTTCAAGGCATTATTGCCTGTTCCATTGTCTAAGTTGGTAAAGGACCCAGTACTTTGTAAAGATTGGTGAGGTTAGCTTAAGTTTTCAATATAAAAATCTAAACGCTAGCCAAATTGCCTGTCACCAATATTGAGTTTAACGTCCAAACAGCCAGCACTCAAACGACTGTGCCAAAATATTTACAACCCGCAAGGTATTGCTGGCTGTAGAGACCAGTTATTACCCAGTAAGTCCCTAGTTCGGTTTCCCAGAGCCGTGTGGGGATGTCTAGGGAAAGATAGAGAAGTCCTTTTGGTAATAGTACCCTAGTCATCTAAACAGACTAAGGCCCGATTTCTTAAACAGTGTAAACCTAGGATACCATATTGTTAGTTAGCTAGACACACACAAATGGATTTCATACACAGAACCGCGTCATATGCGTTTATGAAATCCATTTGTGTGTGTCTAGCTAACTAACAATATGGTATCCTAGGTTTGCACTGTTTAAGAAATCGGGCCTAAGTGAGTATACCATTAAATCTCCAGGGTCAAATGGAAGAACAGTATTTTCATGAGGTCGGAATGCCCGTCCAGCAGAAAAATAAAACCAACAACGGTGAGAATTAACGAGCCAATTCCCTTGTTAATGAGTAACAGCCGTACGTCTAATGGCTTCATTTTCTACGTGATGATCTGAAATTGCAAGCCTTTAGCACTCCCTATCCTAACTCAAGCCCCCTTTCCCCAAATTCCTTTTTCTCTATTATTTTATGAGAGTTACATAATCACAATTTTTGCTTTTGTCAAAGTCTGTGCTTTCGAAGACACCGTTACTTGTTTTACACTAATCCTATACATTAAACAGGGGCTAATAATCACGTCAAGGGTAATGGAACCCAGTACTTCTTGGGTAGGACGAAGGAGCATGTTCAGTTGGAGCACCAAGAGTGTGTTAATGCAATGTGCTCCTCAGGGGACTGTTAATAACACGATCCTCGTAGTACTTGATGTACTTTCTGTGGTGTCAGTTGTAAAGAAACAAGGAAGAGTTTATCCTCTCCCTCATATAACATCATGAGGTCCTGACGAAGAGATACTCTATGAAACATTTTCAGGGGATGAAGTTGGGACAATCTGGGTGTACTCTCTCTCTCTCTCTCTCTCTCTCTCTCTCTCTCTCTCTCTCTCTCTCTCTCTCTCTCTCTCTCTCTCTCTCTCTCTCTCTCTCTCTCTCTCTCTCTCTCTCATTAAGGGAAGTATCCAGTTATAAATGAAAAGATCATATACTTAGAGGCCATACTTTTGTTAAAAATACTCAAAAGATAAAATCTAGAGGAAAAAAATCAAGAATAAAACGAAATAAAAACAAGCAAATGTACAAACAAAAATGTAAATATAAAAAAATCTACATAGCAAAATCCCAAAGCACAAACACACATACACACACAGTGACTGTATAATAACTGTTCTAAAACTCCTCCACTAGGCCCAGCCTTGCAATTAGGCAAGTCCAATGTAGTCATTTAGTAAAAAAAGAACTAATATAAGTAATGGCAGGGCAAAGGGAGGGTAGGGGAGAGGGCAAAGGGGTGGGAGTTATCGTGAGACTGTAATTTACAAAGTGAGCTTTGTAATTAATATTGTAATTGCATCTGTAATTACATCTGTAATTAGCATTTAGTTGGATGCTGTACTACCATTACTACAAATGTTGATATGTAACGGGGTGCTGAGGAAGAGAGAGAGAGAGAGGAGGGAGAACAGGAGGAGGAGGAAGGAAAGATAGAATAAAGATAATAATAATAATAATGATAAATAATAATAATAATAATAATAATGATAGTAATAATAATCCTTCTATATATCAAAGCCATATTCTCCCTTATTAGGGGGGTGGCTGTGTCAAAGAAAATGCTTTGACTTTTTATGGGAAGTAAATACAGAAAAGGGGATTTCCAGTCCTTTCGCTCCGCCCCATTTAGTCGACTTTTACTACAGGCAGGAAACACGGAGCAAGTGTTCTTACCCCCCTCCCTCAGCTAATGTGGACGATACTTGATACTATGATTGACTCCAGAATAATAATAAATTATTATTATTATTATTATTAATATTATTATTATTATTATTGTTATTATATATATATATATATATATATATATATATATAAATATATATATATATATATATATATATATATATATATATATAAATATATATATATATATATATATATATATATATATATATATATATATATATATATATAAATATATATATATATATATATATATATATATATATATATATATATATATATATATATATATATATATATATATATATATATGTATATATATATATATATATATATATATATATATATATATATATATATATATATATATATATATATATATGTATATATATATATATATATATATATATATATATATATATATATATATATATATATATATACATATATATATATATATATATATATATATATATATATATATATATATATATATTTATATATATATATATATATATATATATATATATATATATATATATATATATATTTATATATATATATATATATATATATATATATATATATATATATATATATATATATATATATATATATACATACATATATATATATATATATATATATATATATATATATATATATATATATATATATATATATATATATATATTTTATATATATATATATATATATATATATATATATATATATATATATATATATATATATATATATATATATATTTATATATATATTTGAAGGGGTGCTGAAAAGTTTCTGGTTTTGGGTAAAAGAGAGTACAGGAGGATCAGTTAATTGCTTTAGTTTTACCAAAATTTTCGGTAGGAGCTGCCATCATGTGTTAAACCTGCAAAAAACGGTAAAGATGTATTGCATATCATCATGCTTTTTTTTCCCCTATATAGTTGTCCTACCTCCCCTGGAAAGGTAACAGCTCTACTATTTCACGATACCCTTAGAGTCAAGTATTTTTCAGCACCTCCTCGTATGTATATATATATATATATATATATATATATATATATATATATATATATATATATATATATATATATATATATATATATATATATATATATATATATATATTAGGATAATGACCATTAAAGCAAACAGTGAAATAATATTTGTAGTGCTTATTAATTTCGTGACCTTATCTGGTCAGTTTGAGAAAGTGACCAGATAAGGTCACGAAATTGATAAGTACTTCAAATATTTTTTCGTTGTTTTCTTTAATGGGCATTTTCTTACCATTTTAAACTGTATGGTAACAGTTCAGTGTTATTCACACACACACAAACGCGCGTTCAGTGACACACGGAATTGCTCCTCTTAAATTTTTAACTGTTTCGAGTGACTAAAGTGCTTAGTGGAAAACTTTACCATAATTTCCATAAATCTGAAATCCTGCAGAGTATTGTGAGTACAAAAACTAATATTTGTTGTAAGACGAGACTGTTCATATTAAAGGAAAAAAATTGAGAACTTTTTCGTGAGGAAGAGAGAGAAGCTGCCGTCCAGTTTCTGCCTTGAGGGAAATCTAGAAGAGTTGCCAGACGTGGAGCCATCACACCACATTACCTAATTTTTTGTGTAAACTGGGGAAAGCTCTTAAGCCGTTTTACCTGATCCTGTGGTTCTATATATTGTTAAAATCAGTATCCTTCCCATTTATATTAACTAGTTAGTTAGTTTGATACACGAAAAAATTGAATAATAAAAGAAAAAAAAATTACCAAATACCCACCTGTCAACAGTACTGAGTTAAGTTGCCAAGTAGTACAGCAGTCCTATTTTCTTCATTTTTTTTGCTTTTCTTTTAGCTTTCTCTTTTACTATTTTGTTATTTTGTATATATATTGAGTTAAATGTAAAGTCTAAATCCCGTGATAACATATCTTGGTTAGCAAGTCAGTTTATCAGTTAGGAAGAATATATAACAGAAACAGGTGGGTGCCACCTCGAACACAAATTCGAATTTTCCTTCAGGTTTGACTTTTGTTTTTCTTTTTCTTTTTATACTTAAATTACCATGGTCAAGTTTTTAAGTTAAGATGTGTGTTACCAGAAAGGAGACAAACTGAGTCACTAAATAGCACTTATATGGAGATATAAAAATTCTGTGTGAAGGTAAATTAGAAGTTTTTCTCTTTTTTTTTTTTTTTTTTTCCTCTTTCTCGTCTTCTTTCTATATTCTGTGAGAGGGAGAACATAAAAATGAAGCCATCTCTGTCCCAAACCTCTCCCACCCATGGGTCGGGAGAAGGGGTAGTCATCAGAGGACTTAAACAGAGAATCAAGAAGTTAGAGGAAATGGTTACAAGCCTTGATGATAAAATTTGGAATATGGATGGAGAAATGAAAGAGAATGAAACACTCAGAGAACAAATAAGATCTTTGGAGGAAGCAAATAAAGCACAAGGGCAGGAGAGAAAGGAACTAGAAAAAAGAATAAAGAAGCTGGAAGGGGAAAAGAGTCAACTAGAATCTAGAATTTCTAAACAAGAAGATAAAAACAAACAGCTAAATGACAACCTAAAGGAATTAGATGTTAGTTCACTGCTCTCTTCTGAGAGAGACGAGATTGCTGCTTGGAATGTTCAGATTAAGGAAAACATTGAACAGTTCAGAAAAGAGTTCCAGGAGCTGAATATGGAAAATGATGCCATGAAAACGTCCTTTGCTGATGCACTAAAGGGGAATGTGGCAGTAAAAGAGGCTGTAAAGGTGGTGGCACTGGAAAACATACAAACAGTTGACTATAAAGAGACAGTAATCGAAAAAATGAAAGACGTTGTGATGGAAAGGGAAAACCCACTCATCAGACAGGCACTTGATAAGGAGAAGACAGTGGTAATCTCAGGCATAAGTAAATCCCAGGAGCCAACATGGCAGGGGAGACTTGAAGAAAATAAAGTTAACGTTGTAGACCTGATAAGAAAGCTTGGAGTAGTATGTGGTCCTGAGGATATTGTAAACATACACCAACTAGGTAAATATTCGAGGGAAGGAAAGCCGAGACCAACAAAAGTAACCTTCGAGAGAGGGGAGACATGTAGGGAAATATTGTTGAGAAAAAAAAGTCTAAAAGACCTTCAAGAATGCAAAGAAGTGTTCATTAGACGATACAGAACACAGGAAGAGATGGGAAAGATCAAAAACTTGTTGCAAGAGGCAAGAAGGTTAAATGATGAAAGAAATGAAGAAGAGAAGAAAAATTTTTGTTACAGAATACTTCCAGACAAAGGGGAGATAAAGAAGATAATGACAGAAGATCAGGGGATGGGGCCTCATTAAGATTGTTATACACAAATGCTGATGGATTAGCTGGTAAGGCAGTAGAATTAAAAGATAGGATTCACAACAGTAAGGCAGATATAGTAGCAATTACAGAGACTAAGTTGAGTGAGGACATAAACAGTGTCACAGTTTTTCCTAAGGGCTTCAGAATACTAAGGGTCGAAAGATCTGAGAGGACTGGTGGAGGGATAGCACTGCTCATAAGTGAGAGGATTCAAGTTGAAGAAATAAACTTGGCTATAGAAAGTGAGTTCAGGGAATTTCTTGTTGCTCGCATAAATACTGGGTCAGAGAGCATTATAATAACTGTTGTATACAACCCACCAAGGAACCAAAATAGGCTTGAAATTTATGAGGAAAGTCATATAGGTACGATTGAAGTCATAAACTCAGTTGTTAACATGGCGCGGGAGAAAAAATGTAGGATTTTGATTATGGGAGACTTTAATCATAAAGAGATAGATTGGATAAATCTTGACCCACACAGTGGTGAGGACTCATTTGGGGCAAGATTCCTAGATTTCGTACAAGGGAATTTCCTACACCAACATGTAATGGAACCAACAAGAGCCAGGGGTGGGGATGAGCCATCACTACTTGATCTGGTGTTCACAGATAATGTGTTGGATATTGAAAATATTGAGTATGAACCACCAATTGGAAAGAGTGACCACTGTGTGTTGTTGATGGAGTATATCATTGAAGACATTCTTCCTGAGAGTAGAGGCACTGAGGACATGAGGAGGAACTATCAGAAAGGAGATTACATCAAAATAAATGAGCTTTTTGCAGTTATTGACTGGAGAACCTTATTTTACAACAAATCTGTACAAGAAATGTATGACATCTTTTGTGAGAAATATGGGAAGATAGTAGATTGCTGCATACCTGTCACCAAAGTAGGTGTAATTCAAACCAGAGAGAAATGGTTCGATAATGGGTGTAAAAGAGCTAAGGAGTGGAGAGACAAATGCTGGAAAAGGTATAGGAGGAGAAAAAACATAAATGCCTGGCAAACCTACAAAAGAGCAAGAAATGACTACCTAAGTAAAAGGAGAGAGGCAGAGAGAGATTATGAGAGGGACATCACCAGGAAGGCTAAAGAAAATCCCAAGCTTTTCCACAGCTTTATCAGAGGAAAACTGAAGGTAAAAGAACAGGTTTTAAGGCTAAAGAGAGCGGATGGAAGCATCACTGAGACGGACGAAGAGATCTGCAAAGAATTGAACAAGGAGTTTCAGTCAGTATTTACAGTAGAAAATACCCCACTCCCTCAGATTGCAGTGATAGAAGCTCAAGGGCCGGTACTAGAGAACATCAACCTTACAGCCACAGAGGTATGCAAAGCGCTGATGGATTTAGATGTTCATAAAGGTACAGGTCCTGATGACATATCCCCTCATGTGCTTAAAAAATGCGCAAACACAATATCAGTGGCACTAAGTATCATATTTAAGGAGTCACTGGAGTCGGGGGAGATTCCAAGATGCTGGAAACAAGCAAATGTGATACCTATCTTCAAAAAGGGAAGGAGGGATACGGCTCTGAACTATAGACCAGTTTCCTTGACCAGCATAGTTTGCAAACTTATGGAGAAACTACTAAGGAAACATATCTCTCTTCACTTGGAATCCTTCAACTTTTTGTCAGTGAGGCAACATGGCTTCAGAGAAGGAAGATCAACAGTAACAAACTTATTAGAATTTTATGATGAGGTAAGCCAAATCTTACAGGAAAGAGAGGGCTGGGCAGATTGCATATTCCTAGACTTCCAGAAAGCGTTTGACACTGTTCCACATGGGAGACTTATTAGGAAGCTGCAATCAATGGCTAGAATAGGTGGAAATGTCTTGGAATGGATAAAAACTTACTTAGAAGGAAGGGAACAGAGGGTTAGAGTAAGACACTCAGTGTCTGAATGGAGAAGAGTTAGTAGTGGAGTTCCACAGGGATCAGTTTTAGGGCCACTTTTGTTCCTTGTA
>JAXCGZ010017453.1:0-60000 GCA_037179515.1 Halocaridina rubra | reverse complement strand
ACGGGAAAGAGCCTAAAGTTCGTAACTTCCCGTCTCCTGATCGGTTCCATTTTCTACTTAGTGATACTTATCATACCTGTCCTTAAAACTATTGATTGAGATAGCATTAACTACCTCCTCGCTTAGCGAACTCCAATTATCAACTACTCTTACACTGAAAAAGAAAGAAGATTTTGTGTGTTCTTGCAACCCCATGTGACAACTGTCATGATAAGTAAAAAAAAAAAATGAGTTCGGACGCTACGCAACCCAGAAAGTCCCCCTGCTACGCAACCCAGAAAGTCCCCCAAGCAAAAGTTTATATAATATATGAGTCTCTCAACGAATTCTTATTCTCTTTTAGTTCTCTTGCAAACCCATGTGACAACTTGCTTGAAAATGAGAAAAGACAAATAACAGTTTTAACACGTGATATTAGGAGCTCCTGAAGAATTGGAATGTGGCTTTTATCAACAACGAAGAGCTTGGATTCGGGATTTATTTGGTTGGAATTTGAACTTAAAGGCCAATCGTAAATTTTAACCTAGTTTAACTTAATCTAGCCTCTCTTCGCTGTTGATAAAAGTCAGTAGTTCCTAATATAATATGCGAGTCCCTGAACGCTTTCGTTTTCTGTCTCAGTTGTCTTGCAAACCCACGTGACAACTGTCATGAAAATCGTCGATTGCAGACGATAGATGGCGCTGGTGTCGGGTATCATGATCTTTTTGATCTTTTTTCGATAACTTTTCCCCATCAGTGACGTAATATCATCAGTGTCAGGAACACCCCATGTGCGAGTAGACCATTGGCAAAATGCTCATCAAAGAATTGTAAGTTAAAACCCATGAATGAGTTGTGATAAAAATACGCGTCTTTGGCGAATTTCTTCGCGTAGTTACTCGTCTCCCAGTCACGGTGATTTCGCGTTATACGAAGTATGATTGGTGAACATTTTGATACCGAAACCTATTTAGTTACGATTTTATTTTCGTGGTATCGAATCCGGTGGGTGGCCCCTAAAAGAAAAAAAAAATTAGGCCAAGGTCGATTGTTATCCTATAGGCTGTGGAATTATATTGACCCAGTGCCGAAGGGCACAATATGGCATAAATACATGTTATGTTTTTGGCCTCTAAAATTCCCTTATTCTTGAGAAATTTAGCACTTGAGAATTCTTTAAGAATTAGGTATAGGCCTAATGTGGGCGGAGACTCCGATGGATTGGGGTGTAGAAATATTTTTATAATGAAAATTTGCCGCTTCCAAACAATACCTCATTTCATTGCACTTCTGTTTGGCATTTTATTATCTCACACATACCCAGAACAGTAATATATGGAATGAAATCCCACAAAATTATGCTTAAACTGATCATTTGCTTTGTGTTTCATTCTAATTTCACTTGCTTTGTTTATAGCCATCACCCCTCCCCCATCCCATAACTATAGTAATATGATGGACGGAATATCCAGATTTTAAGTAAATGAAAAAACTACATCCATTTAATTAACACAATAGTGCTTTTTAATTCGGCTAATTTTACTTTAAACTTGTTTTTACACAGTTGGTTCTATAAAACTTAGAAATACAACAGTTAAAGGTATATCTAGGAATTATAATTATTAATTTGAATGTTTTTTTATTTGTTAATTTGCAATCTAGGTTCAATCAAATTGTATTCGAAGTTTACTCAAAAATGAAGACGATTTTAATGGATTACCTGGGAATTAAAAGTTGTCATGTAGCATTTTTTTTTTTACAGCACTAAATTTTATAAGTTAAAGCATCTGCTCTAACCTAGAATGCAAAAGCAGCAACAGGTTATAATTTAAATGCTATAATTGGTCAAGACTACGAATGTGAAGGGTCATTAATACAATTATAGCCTCTCTCTCTCTCTCTCTCTCTCTCTCTCTCTCTCTCTCTCTCTCTCTCTCTCTCTCTCTCTCTCTCTCTCAATATAAGATTGCGGAGGCAAACTTTTCTTTCGTGTGGCAATGAAAGAAAATTAATTTTTGAGTTTTTGGTCTTAAGAGTATTTTTCTTCTTTAAAATTCCAATTCCTTTTATATTGTTAATTCTCAACGTAGTCATATATATATATATATATATATATATATATATATATATATATATATATATATATATATATATATATATATATATAATATATATATATTTGTGTTTGATTGGTTTTATGTCAGGGACTCCCTATCTATTATGGGCCAGGATATTACCCTCTTGGGATGGACTTTGGTTTTCGCAAGTGCCAACATTACCCTGAGTAAATGCCTTTTCAAACCTCAGACTGTGGCAGGCCTCGAACCTATGACCTGATGCATCAAAGTCATGAGCGATACCACTTGTGTACACACACACATACAGGAGGTAGTTAATGCTAACTCAATTCATAGTTTTAAGGACAAGTATGATAAGTATCACTAAGTACAAAATGGAACCGATCAGGAGATGGGAAGTAACGAGCCCGGGGCTCTTTCCCGTGAGCACAATTAGGTAATTACAGTTACTTACATACACACACACACACATATATATATATATATATATATATATATATATATATATATATATATATATATATATATATATATATATATATATATATATATATATATATATATATATATATATATATATATGCACATACACACAATCCTATTATCCACAGAAAACTATTTAGAACCTCAGGGGATTCAAACTCGCGTCGCAAGCAACCTAATCATGCCATCATTCCGACTGAGCTACTACACCTGATAAAAATGTGCATTATCATAACCCAGCCAGATCAAGCAAGCACTTTCCCTTCATTCATTCATAGCAACCTATTACAGTTCTAGGTGGAATATAAGTACAGTACTGTATATACATTCATATAAAATGTGTGATATTAACAGTGCCATAATACAAGAAACAATTATTAGAACCTCAAGGGGATCAAATATGCATTGCAAGCTACAGAATCATGTCGCCATTTTGACTGAGCTACTACAGTAGATAAATATTTGCATATGATAACCCAGTCTGATCAAACAACTTCATTCCTATTGTTTTCTTATTTCAGTGTATGTATTACATTTGTATATGGAATTTAAGTATACAGGGGAGGGATCCTTGGTTTATGATATCCTCTACTTATGATGTTTCGTGGTTATGATGCATCTCCCGTACATTATTAATAAATCCTTTTTTCAACCTATGTGGTTTGCGTCATAAATACGAACTTCGCGCTTGGAACAGCTTGTTGAGAGTGGCAAAAGAATACGTCGTCACACGGCATTGTTGTGTGTGTATATATCAAGTTAATGTTGTTATTTATTTATTTGTTTATGTGTTTGGTTATGTGAAGGACCGAGTTTGAATTTATTAAAAAAAATTACAGTACACTGTACATAGTTGTAAATACGATCTTCGCATGTGGAACAGTTTGTTGAGCGTAGCAGAAGAATACGTTGTCACGTGGCATTGTTGCATATGTATATATCAAGTTAATGTTTTTGTTTATGTACTGAACAGTATTTGGTTATATGAAGGACTTAGTTTGAATTTATGTACAAAATTACCAATTACATACTTAGCTGTAAAAACAAACTTTGCCTTTAGAACAGTTTGTTGAGCTTGGCAAAAGAATTCGTTGTCAAGCGTCATTAGACTGGAGGAAGATGATTTCTTGGTTATTCGCTCTTTGGTTTGTTTTGCTCGTATTTGGCTTGTATTATGCTTCCCAAGCATATAGGAGATACTTCTGATGGAAGTAAAATTAGATATAGTGCAACACTTGCATAAAGGAGAAACTGCTACCAACATTGGCCGATCACTGGGGTCAAGTTGTTCGACAGTGGTGACAATTATTAAGGATAAAGATCGCATCCTTGAACATGTGAATGGTTTTGCTCCTATGGAGTCTACTGTGATTACTAAGCAGCATAGTGGCAAAATGATCAAAATCGAAAGGTTGTTAGTGCTTTGGCTGGATGACCAGCATCAACAGCTTATCCCAGTGAACCTTATATTGATACAAAAAAGAGCAAAATTATTTTTTAATGCCATGAAAAGGAAAAAGGGGAAAGGAAGTAAAAGTGAAGAGTTTGTGGCCAGTAGGGGTTGGTTTATGCAGTTTAAGTCTCGTGCTAATATGCATAATCTTAAGGTGCAAGGTGAAGCTGCTAGTGGTGATGAGAAAGCAGCAAGTGATTTTCCTAGTGTGTTGGCTGATGTAATTGGGGAAGGGGGTTACCGTGCTGAACAATTTTTTTATGTGGATGAGTCCAGCTTGTTTTGAAAGCGTATGCGTAGTCGTACATACATAGCCAAGTAGGAAATGACAGCACCAGGCCATAAAGTCAAAAAGAAGAGACTGACTTTGCTCTTAGGGGCTAAAGCTGCTGGCATACTTCAAGCTGAAGCCCTTGTTGGTGTACTTGGCAAAAAATCCATGGGCACCCAAGGGCATTGGAAGGGTCAACTGCCTGTCATCCTGACATCTGGAAGGCCAACAAGAAGGCTTGGGTAATCCTTCAGATTTTCGAGGACTGGTTCAGCAATCAATTTTTGCCAGAAATGGAGAGGTACTGTGCTTCCAAGGGTCTGCTCTCTAATGTGTTGCTAGTGCTGGACCGTGCCCTTGGTCACCCTGCTCATTTGGATGACTTTCATTCTAATGTCAAGGTGGTTTGCCTTCCACCTAATACCACTGCCCTGATACAGCCAATGGATCAGGGTGTTATTGCCTCTGTCAAGGCCTAATACCTCCAAAGGACAATCACTATGGCTCTCAGAGCAACTGAGAAGGACAAAAACTTGACTTTCAAAGAATTTTGGAAGTCTTATAACATTTTTCAAGCTTTCAAGAACAGTACTGATTCTTGGGAGGAAGTTAAGCAGACGAACTTGAATGGCATATGGAAAAAACTGTATCCCCAGTTTGTGCACGACTTCCATGGCTTTGGGGAGACAGTTGAGGCTGTTACCAAGCACATTTTGTCCCTGAGTAAGGAGCTTAAGTTGGAGGTTGGGGCTGATGATGCAACAGCTGCTGGAATCTCATGGAGAGAAGTAATCTGATGAGGGCCTCATTCAATTGTAGAAGCAAATGATTGAAAAGGAGGAAGAAATGCCAACCCCAGAGCCCTAGAGCCTTACAAGCAAGGGCATGGAAGAAGGTGTTGCCCTGATAGAGGAAGGGTTTTCAAAGTTTGAGGCTGAAGACCCGACACTGCCAGGTACACTAAAGTAGCCAGAGGGGTCATGAATTACCTGTGGTGTTACAGGGTAATTTGGGTGGAGAAGAAGATGGCATCCTTCAAGAGTCATCTGGAAAGTTTCCACAATAAGGTAGAACCCCCAGCAACAGATCCTGTACCCTCTAATTCGGCTGCCTCTCCAGACTCGCATGCCCCATGATCTCCAGTACCTGCTGCAGGTTTTCCTGCCTCTCCACATTCACCTGCCTCAGTCTCTCCAGCACCTGCTGCAGGCTCTCCTGCCTCTCCGCATTCACCTGCCCCAGTCTCTCCAGCTCCCTCCTCCCAATAAGCCTGTCTCTCTTTCCCTTGCAATGCCCCTTCTAGTGAGCAAGTCAACAACAGAAGTAAAAGTACGCATTACTGTACAGTATACTCTCTCTCTCTCTCTCTCTCTCTCTCTCTCTCTCTCTCTCTCTCTCTCTCTCTCTCTCTCTCTCTCTCCTCTCTCCTCTCTCTCTCTCTCTCTCTCTCTCTCTCTCTCTCTCTCTCTCTCTCTCTCTCTCTCTCTCTCTCTCTCTCTCTCTCTCTCTATATATATATATATATATATACTGTATAAGGAATTGTTCTCTTTTTTAGTTATAGTTATGGTTTCATATGTCATAGAAAGGTTGTTTTTATGTTTTAGATTATGAATTTTACTATTGCATTAGCATAGGTGGTTGACATAGGTGCTTATTTAGGTGTGTACTGACTTGCATGGAAAATTGGGTTATGTCACGTTTTGAGGAATGGTATTGTGACATAAATATTCACAATGAAACCGTGACATTACCAATACTTTTATCCATGAAAAACTTTTAAGAAACCTCAGGAGACTCAAAATCGCAGTTGCAAGCTACAGAATCATACCGCCATATGGACTGAGCTATTACACTTGATAAAACTCTGCATTACCATAATCCAGCCAGATCAAGCAGCCAATTTTCCATTGTTCTTCTCTACCAGCTATTGCAGGTGTATGTGTAGATATAGTTTATATATTCACTGTAATAGCTTGATATAAAAGAACGACAGGAAAGTGCTTGCTTTATCTGGCAGTTGCAAGCTACAGAATCATACCGCCATATGGACTGAGCTATTACACTTGATAAAACTCTGCATTACCATAATCCAGCCAGATCAAGCAGCCAATTTTCCATTGTTCTTCTCTACCAGCTATTGCAGGTGTATGTGTAGATATAGTTTATATATTCACTGTAATAGCTTGATATAAAAGAACGACAGGAAAGTGCTTGCTTTATCTGGCAGTTGCAAGCTACAGAATCATACCGCCATATGGACTGAGCTATTACACTTGATAAAACTCTGCATTACCATAATCCAGCCAGATCAAGCAGCCAATTTTCCATTGTTCTTCTCTACCAGCTATTGCAGGTGTATGTGTAGATATAGTTTATATATTCACTGTAATAGCTTGATATAAAAGAACGACAGGAAAGTGCTTGCTTTATCTGGCAGTTGCAAGCTACAGAATCATACCGCCATATGGACTGAGCTATTACACTTGATAAAACTCTGCATTACCATAATCCAGCCAGATCAAGCAGCCAATTTTCCATTGTTCTTCTCTACCAGCTATTGCAGGTGTATGTGTAGATATAGTTTATATATTCACTGTAATAGCTTGATATAAAAGAACGACAGGAAAGTGCTTGCTTTATCTGGCAGGGCTATGATATGATATGCGCTCTAATAAAATATTTTCATTCCTCTTCTTCCCTCCTTTGAACTGTGATAGTTAATGTTCATAGATGCTAAGGTTCATATTGCAGATTTATGATTATTTAATGGTTAGCCAAAAGGTTTGAATATACTCACAGTCATTCCCTAAATTGTCGAGTCACTATGTAGGTGAAGTGAATGAATATCGGGGTATCAGTTTTGTATATTTAGGTTGAAATAATATGAATTTACAGTATTTTCAAAATCTTTCATATAGTATTAAATATAGTCCATAGCAAATATGTCTCTGAATTACTGTACCGCATAATTAATCTTATTTAGTCATTTCCTAGAGGATTAATAAAGCCATTTATATAAAATCGTCTGAATTAATTTCTTCACTTTCCGATCTCTTGAGAATTATTCTCAAAATTGTTTCTGCGACACTCTTCTTAATGAATACAACATTTTAAATTCAATACTAACTACAGATTGTGTAAATTATCAAGTTTCTACTTTTACTGATGTTTAAATGAATGTGCCCCTCTTACAACCAAAGTCATGACACGCCCTCCTGCCCCGTGGATTGACTCTCAGTTAAAAGAGCAAATGAAAAAGAGAGATGACCTCCTAAGGCAATTTAAATCTGATAGACAAAACTCCGAGATGGAAAGAGCCTATAGAAGAGAAAGAAACCTTACTAAAACAATGTTGTCCGAAAAGAAGAAAAATCATTTCAGGGAAGAATTTTCCAAGTATAAGGGAAATATCAAAGGAACTTGGAATGTTATAAAAAGAATAATTCCTGCAAATAAGGAAATCTTAGAAAATTCTGACCTTCTCAGTGATAATGTGGAAAAGCGAGTGAATGATTTTAATAAGTACTTTGCTGAAATAGGTAAGTCCACATATGAAAAGTCCCAAGATAATAATGACTTGATTATTAATCAACCACATAATTGCCAGCCTCCAGCTGAAAGAAGTATTATCAATAATTTTAGACCGCACCCAATCGATTTAGTCACACTTATTCTTATCATAAAGAACCTCAAACCAACAAACTCTTGTGGTTCCGATGGGATACAACTTCGCTTCCTAATTGACTCATTGCCAGTTACAGTATTTTTCATTTTAGTCATTGTAAATACATCCATTGTTACAGGCAGTTATCCTAACCTCTGGAAGCATCCCTATATCATCCCCGTTTTTAAGAGTGGAGATACTAATAATGTTGAAAATTATAGGCCAATCTCTCTTCTCAGCATTCTGTCTAAAATACTTGAGAAGGTAGTTGCCACCCAGTTAATAAATTTCCTTGAATCAAATTGTCTATTATGTGAAGAACAACACGGTTTTCGGCCTAAACTTTCGACCGAGACGGCCCTACTTAAAATTACTGATAAAATTTATAGTAATATTGAAAATAAGAAAATATCACTTTTATTATTGTTAGATTTGTCTAAAGCATTTGACAGTGTACACCATCAAATTCTAATGAGAAAACTTTCCAAAGTTCATGTTGACTCATTTTGGTTCGAAAATTATCTGAAAGATTGAATTCAATCAGTTCGAATGGGCTCGACTCTCTCTTCTTCTTTAGATATCAGTTTTGGCGTTCCTCAGGGTTCAATTTTGGGTCCTCTGCTTTTCTTAATATATGTTAATGATTTACCTCAATTTATAAGAGATTGCCTACTTGTTATGTATGCTGATGACACCCAGATTATGCTTACTGGTGACATTGATAGAATTCCTGAAATCTTAAAAAGGGCTGAAGATATATTAAACTGTGCCAAAAGTTATTTTAACAGTAATGGTCTTTTACTGAACGAAAATAAAACTAAATTCGTTATTTTTGGATCAAATCAATACCTGTCCCGCATTTCTGAGAACATCAGTATAAATTTCAACAATGTTTCACTCTTCCCATCTAATAAGGTTAAAAATCTAGGAGTTATTATGGACAGTACCATGACATTTAATTTTCATATCGATGAACTACATAAAAAAGTGAACGGGACCCTTATTTACTTGAACAGAGTCTATGAAAGATTCGAGCCTGATTGTAGGGTAATTGTAGTACAAACATTGATTTTAAGTATTCTCAACTACTGTCTAAGTGTTTGGGGTTCCACGACTAAGACCCAGATGTTACGAGTGAAAAGGCTCCAGAATTTTGCTGCAAGAGTTGCCATAGGGGGGGTGCATAAACATGATCACGTGACTCCCCTCTTTGAGAGATTGGGTTGGCTAAGGATGGACATGAAGTTCATATATAATATCTGTCTTTTAGTTTTTAAAATAAATCATGGAATATTACCGGAATGGCTCTTCTCATTGCCAACAGTTAATCAAGTGCGTATCAATAACGTCAACACCAGATATCAGAATTCTTTTTACGTGCCCAGAACTTCCACTGATATTGGGGCAAGAGCCTTAAATGTAATAGGCCCGAGACTTTGGAACTCTTTACCCGCAAACTTAAGAAGTTGCCAAACATTACCCTCACTTAAATCTCATCTTTTAAATCACCTACTTAATAAGTGATTTTAGTCTCATTATTATCCTCCCATTGGGTAAACGAAGTGTATGTATGCATATTTTATTGTGTAAATTTTTTGATTTTGTGCTTTGCAAATTTCATTAGTTTTATTTTGACATTTTACATTGTAATTTGTAATTAGATTAATTATCATGTGTAAATTTTGTGATTTTGTGCTTTGCAAATTTCATTAGTTTTATTTTGACATTTTACATTGCAATTTGTAATTAGATTAATTATCATGTAATAGCCATTTTTGATGGAATAAAGTTTTTGACTTTGACTTTGACTTTGACTCTCTGCCTTTATTATTGTTTTTCTGTTGCACGTACTAAACAATAAGTTGAGTTCAGAATATGATAACTGTAAAATTACCATATGCAGTATAGTAATGCTTAACTGCAGGAGTTGTAACAAAATAAGCTTGAAATCCTAAAAGTATGGAAACTTTAATCCAGAAGACATGGTGACTATAATGTTGAGGAAACGAGCATGTTGGTATCCGTAACTTTTCCATTACTAGTGTAGTAATGGATAAATTAGAATATTCAGCTAAGGAATAACATACTCATGTTTGAGGCCACAGCAGGGCATTAGGAAGGTCATTCAACCTCAGTTTCCCAGCTTTAACTTGTCTGGCTTTACCCTCATTCAAATGGGGATTAATGACACAAACAGCACACAAGAGTAGACTTTAAGGTGTCATAGCATGATGTTTTAAAATATTCTCTGTAATATATTCTTAGTTTTAATTTTAGCCTATGTGTTATTAGTACATTTCAGATTTAGAAAGTTTCAGAAACATCAGCCTGACATGCAAAAGTATTAATACGTAATGGATTTACATACTTACCTGTATATTTATTCATATATTTTCTTACTTCAAATTGTTGCATCCACAAGATCATTAGTTTTATGCAGAATTTACTCTTTCTTTACTTTTTTCTCCTAAAGTCAAATTTTTATTGTTTTTATATACCATATTCTCTGTCAAAAGTGTGATGTGGACTATGTGTTTAGCAGTTGGTCTAACTTCCACAGATCAGTACATCTCCTACTTAAAAGTAGGGGCATTATGTATTATGATTTCATAAGAAAGATTTTAATGATGTATTAGTGTCAACATATTGCAGTTTATGAATTAAAATTTGTTTTATTCTATTCCAGCCGGGTTTTTCTGCCAATCACAGTTGAGGAGGTAAGTAACTCCAGTTGTATTTTTCATCCTTTGTGTCATAGATATGAATTATACACTGTTTTATGCGTTGCAATTAATCCCCATTTGAATGGGGGTGAATTAAGCTGGATACCCTTCCAAACACCCCAGAGTGGAATAGACCATGCGTTAGGCTCCAATCCTGAGCTATTGTAGCCCCTATGTTCATAAGTATACTTAAAGTATACTTAAAGTAATATAAAAGCATTTGAGCTTTGGAAGGAATCTACAGTATAATCAATGACTGATCCCCTCCATGGCAGTATTCCTGCTGTTTAAGGATGGGTCACATGAGATACTTAAACAGTATTTTGAATGGAAAGTGCAAACTGTTATTGGGATAAAACATGGAGTTATAGATTTATAAATCCCACAACTTTAGACTTAGGGATGAGGAACTCGGTAGCACAGTGGTTATAGTTCTCAAGTCGAGAAGTTCAAGCCTGTGTTTTAACCCACCACATTGCATTAGGAAGGACATCCAGCCTTAATTCCCCAGATCCTACCCCATAATGAGGATTATTAATGACATAAAACAGCAAACAGCAGGATAGATTTAGAGATATTATTTTATTATGTATGTATCATGTCATTGAAAAACTCACAGGAACAATGTAAATAAATAATGAAAAAAACAGTTACTGCCTAGATTAGATAACTATGTAATGTTGCTTTATGACGTCATTTATGGTTTAATTGTATCAGTACATTTTTTAAAGGAATTATTCATTCCACTTTAAAATTATGGTATTGCTCAATATATAGCTCCCATGATTTATGTTAATTTCTGTTAATGATGTATAGAATTCCTGTCCCATATATATATATATATATATATATATATATATATATATATATATATATATATATATATATATATATATATATATATATATATATATATATATATATATATATATATATATATATATATATATATATATATACGCTACCTTGTTTATCGTGGGGGTTCAGTTCTGGGACCCGCTGCGATAGGTGAAAATCCGAGAAGTAGGAGCACCATATATACAAAGGTATTTTACATTTATTTTTACCTATACTGTATAAACCCTCCATGCACTGTTAACAAACCACCCTTTACTTTACTAATAACAGCGTGCAAGCGTAAATTTATATGAACGTGATAGGTAAGCTTACCATGAATGACGTGATGATGACTAGTACATACTCCACAGCCAATGGCAGCTGACATCCGAAAACCTTCTTCCTTCCTTCAGCATATCTAACAGTTTTACCTTTTCTGTTATGGTCAACATCTTCCATTGCCACTTAGGCTTACTACCAGAAGCCTTAGAAGATGAAAGACGCTTGGGAGGTATTGCAGGGGTTGAAATGCAAAAGTTTCACAAAATCACAAGCTCAACGTATTAAGAAGCACAACGCGAATGGCGCACACGTGAGTAGACTGAACGGGTGAGGCAAGACAATGAAAGATGCTAGGAGAACCAAGCTTCAATCAAAAAGCCAATCAGACCCTATGATACAGAACATACAGAAAAACAATTCTGTGATTTGTCGTCTCCCACCCATCAGCCAATAGCATCCCATGTACTATCTCACGTAGGTGCGACCTTTTGCGTTTTCCAAGATGCCAACACGCTATTGTACAGTATTTTACATGGTGCAATACTGTGAGTTACATGTTTAAACTTATGTATTTTACTATTTTTTACTGTTTTGTAATTCTTAGGCTAGGAAATACTTTTTTTTATCAATAAAATAATAAAAATACTGGAAATTTTAATGTAAACTATCTCACGTAGGTGCGCCCCTTTTTGTTTTCTGAAACGCCGATATTGGTATCATATTTTATATGGTGCAACACTGAGTTACATGATTAAATTTATGTGTTTTACTATTTTTTACTGTTTTATTATTCTTAGGTTAGGAAATACTTTTTTTTTATCAATAAAATAATGAAAATACTGGAAATTTTAATATGTACTATCTCACGTAGGTGCGAACCATTGCGTTTTCGGAAACGCCGATACCGGTATCGCATTTTCTGTGGTGCAGAGTTACATATTTAAATTTATGTTATTTACTATTTTTTACGCGCCCCTTCACGGTCTGAGGTTAGCAAGGGCATGCACTCAGGGTAAGGATTACATCTGCCAAAACAAGTCCTTTGCAAGAAGGCAACCGTCCTAGCCTTTGGTTGAAAAGGGAGTCCGTGACGTAAAACCGGAACAACCGGAACACTTTTTTTTTTTTTTTTTTTTTTTTTTTTAAGAGTGTGACACCGGGACAGGCAGAAACTGCCCTCATCAACAAAGGCCCGGGCACAAGAAAATACCAAGACGAAGGAAAAGAAAAAGGTTAAGGGTGCAGAGAATGAGGTAATGTCACACAGGAAAACAACAGACAGAAAAAAACAGTCAAAGTAAAGAGGACCCAGAGATATGGAGGACTAGGCTCTGAGATGACGATAGATCTGCTTTTTGAAGGATGAAAGGTCATAAGAATTAGGAAAGACAGAAGGAGGAAGAGAGTTCTAGAGTCTGGAGGTAGATGGGAAGAAGCAGTCGCTGCACCGACCAGTCCGCGAGCTACAAATCTCCACGCAGTACCTGTGAGATGAGGCCGCTTGGCGAGTGTTATGCGGCCTGGGCAGTGGAGGAGGGATGCAGCTCGCCAACTCATCAGAGCAGCGATGGAAGTAGTAGTGATAGAAAAGCGAAAGGGAAGATACCTTACGGCGAAGAGAGAGAGAATCCAGGTTAGAAGTAAGAGAAGGATCATTAATGAGTCTGACTGCCTTAGATTCAACCCTATCAAGAAGATAAGTAAAGGAAGAAGCACCCCAGATGTGTGAGCAGTATTCTAAGCAGGGGCGGATAAGACCTTTGTAAATTTTAAGTAACTGCAATGAGGAAAAGTAATAACGAAAACGAAACAAAACCCCCAATTTTTTGGATGAAGATTTTGAAATTTGGATTATGTGATTCCTCCAAGACAAGTTAGAGGCTATATGGATTCCTAATATATTGATAGAGTTAAGAGGGTAAATTTCATTAGTTTCGAAGACAATAGGGTTATCAGGAGGAGAAGAAGATAAAGAGATAGCCAGAAACTGTATCTTGGAGGTATTGAATTTAACTAAATTTTGAGTGCCCCATTCAGATACTGTCTGCAAATCGGAGTTAAGAGTAGAAGAAAGAGTGATACGAGATTGATTACGAGTAACAGATGAAGGTTGTGAAGAAAAGGCAGAGGAAAAGTGAAGAGTAGAATCATCGGCAAAGGCATGAAGAAGAGAGGAAGATGGGGATTGTAGAAGATCATTGATGAAGAGAAGGAAGAGAGTAGGTGAAAGAACAGAGCCCTGTGGAACACCACTGGAAACAGAGAAAGGGCTAGATGTCGCGCCATCAACAACTACAGATATAGAACGGTCAGTAAGAAAACTGGAAATCAGAGAACAGAAAGAAGGGGTAAAGCCATAGGCAGGGAGTTTGGCCAACAGAGCCTTGTGCCAGACTCTGTCAAAAGCCTTAGAGATATCAAGGGCGACGACAAAGGATTCCCCATAGTTCCTCAGAGAAGATGATCATACATGAGTAAGATAGGACAGGAGATCACCAGTGGATCTTGCCTTGCGGAAGCCGTACTGGTGATCGGAGATAAATGAGTTAGATTCAAGGCGTTTCAAGAAGTGAGCATTGAGCAAAGTTTCGAAAACTTTAGCAATAGAGGAGGTTAGAGCAATAGGTCGGTAGTTAGAAGGAATAGAGCGGTCACCCTTCTTAGGAACAGGTTGAACTAGAGCATGCTTCCAAGATGAAGGATAGATACTGGTTGACAGAATGAGGCGAAAAAGACGGCAAAGCACGGGAGCCAGTTCATCTGCAAACTCCTTAAGGAACCTTGCAGGGATACCATCGGGACCAGATGCCTTGTTTGTCTTTAGTGAGCGAAGAACCTTATGAACTTTGCGTGAAGAAAGGATAAGGGAGGGCATAGGGTTAGAGAGGGGAAAAGACTGAGGAACAGGTGCGCTGGAATCGTTGATAGAAGAGTTGGCAGAAAAATGAGAGCCAAAGAGAGTGGCTTTGTCAGTGGGAGAGCAAGCTATAAAACCATCAGAACGAATGAGAGGGGGAAAGCTTGAGTTACAGAAGTTTTTGGAGAGGTTTTTGGCTAAGGACCAGAAGCATTTGTCAGTGGGAGAGGAGTTAAGGTCATCAACTTTCCTTCTTATAAAGGAAGCCTTAGACCTTCGAATCTGAGCTGTACAGCGATTCCTAGCTAGATTCAAGGCGTTTCAAGAAGTGAGCATTGAGCAAAGTTTCGAAAACTTTAGCTGAATATTAAACCCCTGAGATGCGCAACTAAGTTTGGTAAAATTCAATAAGTACTAGAGAAATTGGTGAAATAGGGAAATAGTAATAAAGCATACGTACTAGAAAAACTTTCAAAAACCAATAGGTACTAAAGAAATGATGGTGAAAACCAGCAGGTAATATCGAATTTGTGGTGAATGTAATGTGAATGCATTATTGTATGCTTATTCTGCATGTATGAATCCTATATGTAATGTTTTTACGCTAATATGTGGTACGTATGTACGTATATATAATTATACGTGAAGTAATTAATGTATTTTTTCTCTACATGTTTGATGCCAATTACATACTTTTTATGCTAATATGTGCATGTGTCATATATTCATCCATGGTAGTGTTTATCTGTTCATTGTTAATGTGTATATGGCAGGGATTAGAATTAAATGCAAATACAAGCCATGAGTGAGGTTGAGAAGAAAGAGTAACATAAATTAAGGTATTTAGTAGTTTCCAATAGTAAAATAATAGTGGTCTAGGGATTTTTTAAGTTTTGATTGATAATATGTGTTTATGGTATTTAAATATGCTGTTCATGTTTTTGATTTCTCTGCATGGTTATGAATGTACATATATTATCGTCATTGTCTTTTCATACTTATGGAAGAGAGCCCAAAATCAGTGTCTATTATGCAACTCTGTGATGACTCTATGTGATTGTTACTGTGTCTTCCTTGAAATACCCATAGTTACAACGTTGATTAAAGTTAAGAAAAAAATTAGACTTTACAAAAGCTTATATTAATTAATTTCTGTATTAAGATGTTGAAGCACTTGATATAGGTCTAAGTTCACCATGTAGTAGGTTGGCACATGGCACCAGCTGCCCATTGTGATACTACAGCTGACGGGTGTTGTGAACTTAAATAGGATTGTCCAGAACAGTTTGATGTTGTCTTCCTTCAGTTACAGTTCTTTTTCTATGCTTACATCAACACCGAATAGTCTTTGAGATTCGTTACACATCTCTTATTATCCTTTCTTATCTGACAAGTCGCAACACTCCCCATCTCTGATTCTCTTTACTTTTTGTTTTCTTCTTGCCCAGGCCCGATGAGGGCAGCTTTTTTTTTTTTTTTCGTTCTGGTGTTGCATTCGTAAAAAAACGTAAAAGGCATTACATATTCCATTCAAGTAAAATTGGGAATAAGTATGCATATTAATGCAGAATAACTTCAGATATCTGGAGCCATAATACAAGCATCTTTTCTTCGCACCTGAGACATATACAGTATAATGTTGTTTGGTGGGATGGTAACATGGCACATGGGAAGCCTTATGTTTTCGACGTTTACGTGTGTTGGCTCCTTCACCAACATTTCCCACAGAGCCTGTAAAACTGAACTCCAGTGTGACCATGTGGTTGGAATTATTATTCCGTCTCTCTTGAGACTGACTGAATTGCGGAATGGCTGTTTCTTTGCCGGAGGGAGCGTCTTTCAGTGGAATGCATGGAGACTCAGAAAAATATGCTTATTGCTTTTCCTTCCTCAGAGTGCTTTTTCCTTTTGCTTTTATTTTCATGCATATTTTAAGTGCGGGGAATAATCAAGGTATATTAACGTCTGGTGAATGTGTATGCTTAGACTCGGCCTCCCCCTTTACAAGGGGGATAACAACCATTGTAGATGGGATAGTAATTGCTGTGTTGCTTTTTGCAGTAACGTAGATAGTATTCATGAATATTCATACTGTACACTATAATCTGGTATTGCAATTTTTAGCTCCATACAGTATTTTGAATCTAGAAATTGTCAGTGGTGTTGTGTTGGTTTCTGCAGTACCCTTTGCCAGTAAATAACCTCTCTACCTGAGTTCTTAAGCTATAGTTTTTTCTTCTTCTTTTTTCAAATTTCATACTAAAATACAATTTTTTCTCCAGTACCAAGTGGCGCAGCTGTACAGTGTCGCAGAGGCAAGTAAGAATGAAACAGGTGGTGGGGAAGGAGTTGAGGTTCTTAAGAATGAACCTTTTGACAATTTTCCACTACTAGGTGACCGTTTTAGTAAAGGGCAGTACACGTACAAAATATATCACCTTAAAAGGTAAAGTTTAGAGTATGTTTAATTGTGTGAGCTAGTGTTATATTGTTGTGTTCTGTTCGTTGAATGACGAGTACAGTATTTATTAATATGTTAAAAAAAGTTAAATTTAAAGTTTGCGGTTTTAGCCCTCCTATCAAAGGCATCGCCCCTGCTCTGGCGGGCGTCAGCCGGTGCAAGCCCCAACCCCCCACTGTGGTGTTCAGACACAGCAGTGACCTTCCCAGTAAACAGCTTAAATGTTAATTATTTATTTTTCTTTCTTGAATTAGTGTATTAGTTCTGAGTGTTTCATTGTGTCAAATATTTTTACCGTACTTTATTAACTTATAATAGTTTTGAATGTTTTGTTATGTCCAACAGCAACACAATATCTCATTATGTATTCATCAAGAGTTCTAATTGTTTTATAATGTCGAGTAAAACAGTACTTTAATGTCATAAGAGGTCTGGATGTTTTTGTCATGTTGAAAAGTTATATTTATTTGCATACCATTATAGTTCTGAATGGTGGTCTGTCAAATACTGATATTTTCAGTAATTTCCCATTATACCGTAGTTCGTAATGTTTTATCACGTCAGTTATGGAGACCAGTGAATTTTTGTAAGTGCTCTGAATTTTATTCAGTAATGTATAAAATTATCACAACAGTTCATGTTTTATCATGTCAAACAGTTATTGCCATAAGTTCTAAATGTTTTGTCATGTCGAATAGTGATATAATATTTCACTCGCCAACTTGTTATAATAGTTGTACTGTATATATTTTTGTCATGTTGGATAGTGATACATTGCTGTATCACAATTCAATATTTTGTAATATGTAAGGATACTTTGTCATACGGATTAGTGTTACAAGTAATCCGTTAAACTGTCATAAATATTGTAAAAGTTTTTATTAACTTGCCATAATAGTTGTATGTGTATTTTCATGTCGAATAATGATACATTTGGGTATTGCTATAAGAGTCATAAGCATTTTCCCATGCCAGATAGCAATTTATTATTATTTTATTACCTAAATAATTCTAAATATCTGTCATGTCAAATAGTGATTTCTTATTGTATTACCATCATTGGTCTAAAGATTTGATATTACATGTAGTGATATTACAGGATATTGGTATAATATGGTAACTTCAATAAATGTCATGATAGTTCTAAATATTTGGTTATGTCGAATAGTGACAAATTATTAACTTGTATTACTTGAAATTGTTTATCATATCATGTTCTGAATATCTTGCCTTATCAAATGGCAACACTTCAATAAACTGCCATAATACAGGCTTTATAAAGGCTTAATTATGTCAAGTAGCAATACTTTGCTTCATTATCTTGCCATGATATTGTGTATAAGTTCTCATTATAATTAGTGATAGTTCTGCACATTACCTTGTACCTTTAAGTGTTTTGCCATGTCGATAAATGATACCTTACAAAGTAGCTAATATACTACTTGTAAGTGTTTCTTATGCTGAATAGTGATACTTCATCACTTTTCCTTGATATTTTACAGTGTTTATCAAGTAGATTGATAAAGTACTTCATTAAATGATCATTAGAAATTGTAGATTTTTTTTTATTATATAGTAATGCTTTTTAACAGTTCTGTATGTTTTGCCATATCACATGGTAGTACTGCAGTTTAAGTCTCAGAACCATTCAACGGTAATGTTGTTCTTATCTCAAGCAAAGTTCCGGCATTCATCCGACTTTTGGCACCGGAAGGGTCCCTTGAAGTCCATGAAGAAGCCTGGAATGCCTACCCGTACTGTAGGACAATTATCACGGTTAGTAATTAATGCTCTTTTTTTTTCATCATTTAGGGCATCAGGTACTGTCCTGGGAGCACACTTTTGATGTTTGGTTTCCTGATATTATTATTATTACTATTATTATTATCATCATTATTATTATAAGCCAGGCAGTATGCTAAAAATAGAAATACAACATATCTTCTTAATCTAATACATAAAAATAGTTAAAGTACACTATACAGTATTTCTTACCTTTACTACTGTGGTTGGTTTGTATTTTAATGACTGGTAAGTTGAAAAATTTATTTATTAATTATTTATTGGTCTCAGATGTAACCTCGAAACGACTTAAAATGGGGACCCCCTGTATTGCAATACTCATCTCCACTATAATTGTAATAATTCAGCATCAAAGTCTGCTTAATAAAAATATATTAAGCTGAAAATTAAACCCTTTTTGGTGCCAGACTTCCATATGATGTATATCTTGGGAATTCATTTTACTGCAAATGTTATCTTTCAGTGACCTCTGTAATGAACAACAATGTCATTTGTAACACCAGTAGGTACAAAGAGTGTAAATTTCTATCTGTTTCCAAGCATGGTTCTTTGCGAATATATCTTAACTTTTCATAATAAGCAGTTTCATATTATCCATTAGTGCAGATGTATTGATTTTCATTTATAGTTTTCAGATATTTTTTCCATTGAGGTATCATCTGGCCTCCATTACTGGATGTTTGTTAATTTTTGCAGTTTCTTGAAGAATCTTTATGAAGAGTTTTGTGATTTGGGCCGTATATCACTCTGTATTGAATCACATTTTTCTGGTCCTTAGAAATGTATAGACTTTATAACTTAATCCTCTCTCTGTTTCTATTTCATGTCTCAAGGATTAGAACTTTAGGGTTCCACAACTTAGGCTGCCAAATAAATATAAATATAGGAAGACCTGTCTAGAAGGCAAAAAATTCCATGGGTTATTATCAGTTTTATAGAAAGGAAAATTTATCCTTTGTCTGTCAGCAATATAGTGACTGCTACCAGGCTTCTTTCTGAATTATACAAGTTTTCCATGTAATAGCAGTTATAACGTTGACACGCATTAGAGGGTGTATATTTAAGATCTCAGAAGTGTATCCTTTGTCTCAGCAACATAGTAACTGATAAAAGGGCTCTGCTCTAATTTATAGATATATCAGAGCAGTGCAGGGTGAAATTGTTGACCACTTTTTGTTTCCCCTTTGCCTTTCAAAGTGTGGATTGATCATCGTGTTGTCTTCGTGTCATGAAGACTACGTATTTTTATAACATAACTCGCTCCATGCTTTTGCGGAAGATGATGGCATAATATAATAACTAATATTAAATGAATTCTCTTATTTCAAAATTCTATATAGTATTCATTAATTGAATGATATTTGTTACTAGGTCTTCATTTGAATATTTTTTTTTTATTTTACTTTTATTTGGTCATTATAAACAATTTTAACATATATTCGTGTATAATAACTACATCCTTTTAGATTGCACTTTTAGAGTTTTTTTGTGCTTCTTTTATTCTTTATCACAAAGAATTTTTAACAGTCACTTCTCAACTTAACGCCAGGATAGGTTCTCAAAAGGCTCGCGTAATCCAAATAGTCTCTTTCCATAAGGAATAATGTTAATATACATAGATATGTTCCACAAGCATGTATAAACACACTATACCAAAGAAAGAAGCTGAAGTACGTATGTAATAAACAAGTACAGTATTAAAGATATACAGTACAGATAAAAAACAAATAAACTAATTAATTCACTCTATATACTGTGGACATTAGGTGTGTAGTGGCAGTGTTCACAGTGCTAAGCCATAACAGCTTTCTGACCAGATTATTCAGAGAAAAATGGACCTAATGACAACTAACCAGAGCTTATGCCTTTGTTTGCAGTGTGGTCGGTCAGTACATTCTACAAAATGAGATTTTCACCCTTATTGGAGTGATGTTTTCACATAAGTCATTGTTGTACTAGTACAACAATGATTTATGATTCTCTCTCTCTCTCTGTATTTATTTATTTATTTATGTATTTATTTGTTTATTTGCTTGTTTGTTAATTTATTTATTTTATTTATTTATCTATCTATCTTGTCGTAAGGAAAGTCAAGTGTTGTAACCGATATCCATCATGTATTTTCTGGGCTGGATGTGTTGTGACAACTAGATATATTGTTATGCCTTTAGGCCTCTCACATAAGCGCCAAGAGCCGATAGGGGTCAAAGGTGCCTAACCAGTTTCAGATTCCCACCACAAACATCCACACATACGTATGTACATACCCCTGGGAAAATACCAATACAGGCCCTCCTTGTTACCCAATAGGCCTGCTTGATTAACACCACCTTCTGCCCAATAGGCCTGCTTGATTAGCCCCACCCCAAAAGGGAGGAGAGTTCCTCCAGCTAGAAGCCTATTGGCAGGCTGTCTGAGCTGCCACACCCTGCCATCTTAGTCATACTAGACAGTAAGGGTCTGGCATACACAGAGAGTCAATTAGAAGTTAGAACTTGCTTTGGGTAGAACTAAGATCTCTATAGAAGTTACCCCTAAGGGGGCGGGGAACTGTGAGTTGTAGACGGGGAGCTTTGAGGTGTAAAATAAATGTATATCTAATAAATCCATGTAAATGAACAATGCATATCTGTTATAACCGACCTTGCTACTAAAACTAAAATAAGACATTAAAGAAGTTCAGGTGAGAATAATTATCGTATAGAGGCAAGGTCTATACGTCAGTGGCGGCAGCTCAGGACAACTCCACGCCAAAATCAACATCTCTGGAAGAAATGTCCAAAGTAGAAAGATTCGTCGAATCCTCGAGTTAGAAGAAACTTCAAGATGCTTAAAAGCAAGCGACGCTCAGAGTATCGAGACAGCAGAGCCAGTCATTTTCAGAAATCAAATGTTCTGTATGTATAAGAATGTCTTTCAGGAGAAATTTAGTAAGCATTAAGAACATGGTAGTTTTGATATTCCTGTAAGCTGTTTAGATAATCATATGAAATTGTATGTTTTCAGTCAACAAATCAGATATTATTCTGCCCTCCCCCTTTTTTTTTTTTTTAGTAAAATATTGATATTTAAAAATCATAAGGCTCTCAAAAAATTTTTAATGCTTTGTCTGAAATATAATATTTCAGAGTGGTGGTGGGGAGTGTCGTAAGGAAAGTCAAGTGTTGTGACCGATATCCACCATGTATTTTCTGGGCTGGATGTGTTGTGACAACTAGATATATTGTTATGCCTTTAGGCCTCTCACATAAGCGCTGAGAGCCGATAGAGGTCAAAGGTGCTTAACCAGTTTCAGATTCCCACCACAAACATCCACACGTACGTATGTACATGCCCCTGGGAAAGTACCCATACATGCCCTCCTTGTTACCCAATAGGTCTGCTTGATTAACACCACCTGCTGCCCAATAGGCCTGCTTGATTAGCCCCACCTTAAAAGGGAGGAGAGTTCCTCCAGCTAGAAGCCTATTGGCAGGCTGTTTGAGCTGCCACGCCCTGCCATCTTAGTCATACAAGCCAGTAAGGGTCTGGCATACACAGAGAGTCAGTTAGAAGTTAGAACTTGCTTTGGACAGAACTAAGATCTCTATAGAAGTTACCCCTAAGGGGGCAGGGAACTGTGAGTTGTAGACGGGGAGCTTTGAGGTGTTAAATAAGTGTACAGTATATCTAATAAATCCATGTAAATGAACGATGCATAACTGTTATCACCGACCTCGCTACCAAAACTAAAATAAGACATTAAAGAAGTTCAGGTGAGAATAATTATCGTATAGAGGCAAGGTTTATACGTCAATCTATCTATCTATCTTTCTCTATATATATATATATATACCGGTGTATATATATATATATATATATATATATATATATATATATATATATATATATATATATATATATATATATATATATATATATATATATATATATATATAGAGAGAGAGAGAGAGAGAGAGAGAGAGAGAGAGAGTTATAAATCATTGTTGTACTAGTACAACAATTCTTATGTGGAAAATCACTCAAATAAGGTGAAAATCCCTTTTTGTAGAGGGTACTGACCGAACACACTGAAAACAAAGGTAGAAGCTCTGGTTAGTGATCATTAGGAACGTTTTTCGTCTATTCAGCACTTCGTTTTTTCTCACTCTCGTTAAACACGTATTTTGAATTTTTTTACTATTATTTTGTAGACGCGCTAATCCATATTCGCGTTGTTTAAACTCACGTAAATCGCATGGTGACTGTATTTTATAAGAATTTTCTAAAAAAAGAAAAAATAGAAATTTTTTATATTTTCTTGATAAACTTGTATACGTAAAAATAGAGGTAATTTGTAAAATTCATTACAAAATTGTGCATACTGTATATATATTTCCTCCTTATAGTAGGGTATTGGATATAGGATGCTGTTTGTACTGAAGGTAAATTATAAAATTTTATGCAAAATTGTGTATACTGTGTACTGTATTTTTAAATTTATAGTAGGTTATTTGATATAGGATGCTGTTTGTACTAAAGGTAATTTGTAAAAATTCTTTGAAAATTTTGCATATTGTAACTATTTTTCCACCTTATAATAGGGTATTTGATATTGGATGCACTTTGCAATGATTAAGCTGTATAATTACCAGTTACATTACAGAATCCAGGGTACATGAAAGATGCATTTTACATCTCGGTCGAAACTCTTCATGCTCAGGATGCTGGTGAATTGGAGAATGTGAGTGATGACTCGTTAAACGGAGCAACTGCCATAGCATGACGTGGCTGAGAAATGTCTTAGACATATTTCTTTCATTCTCTTTTCTGATATAACAGCTGTCTTTTGCCCTTCTATTTTTTTATCACAGTTTTTTTAGGTTTTTTCCTTAATATTCAGCTGCTAACCACGACTTGATGTGATCTTTCCAGAGGTACTTCATCCACTAAACTGAATCTGTTAATAACCTTCTAATTGTTGCATCGTTAAAACTAAGCTGTTTAGTACTTTATAGTTTTCAGTGTCAAGGTATTTTTACCCTTCAATTCAAAGTGAAATGCCCCCATTATTGAGAGAGGTGAGACTAAGATGATTTGGGGACATACTGAGAATGGATTAGGGGTATGTTTGGAGAAGGCTGCTGAAGATGGAGCTGTCAGGTAGGAGGGGGAGGTAGGCCAGAGAAGAGATTTATGGATGTGGTAAGGGAGGACATGAGGGTGTTCAGTGTGACAAAAGAAGATGTAGGGAATAGGACAATATGGAAAACAATTGATCACCAGTGGCAGCCCCTGACAAGAGAAGCAGAAAAATATGATGATGATATGCAGTGTAGTTACTTTTGCTCATTACCAATTTGAATGACTGTTCTGCTTACTAGACCTGTGCTTAATTTCAGTAGATACTAAAAATATTTCAAATATTTTTCAAAGTATACTTTTGAGTACATAACAATGTATGCTTTAGTTCTGTATTTTGTATCTTGAAACAAGAGTTCAAAAAAATTTTTAACCCTCTCGTGCACGGTGACGCCAATGGCGTGTATATATTTTTAGGGCCTCTGTGCACTGTGACGCCATTGGTGTCCATTTGAACAAAAATATCATTTTTAAAGAGTTATATTCATGCTAATGGCGTCAATTTTTTGTTGAGCATAGGTTTCCTTACTCTCTCCTGAGTGAACTGATTAGCAAGCCTCTCCACTGACGTGGCTTTGAGGGTGATGCATAAAACAAAGTCAGTTTCCGTCTCCCTCACTCATCACTCAGACCGCATATCTCTTTAAGCGCACTTTATTCCATGTCCATAAATGGTTCTATGAATTATTGTTTTTCTTTTTTTAATGATTCATGAAAAACTTCAACAAATAACAAAGTCATTGATATACTATGTATAATGATAACTGTAGATTTGGGGGAGGAAAATAGCTGAAAAACAAGATATGTCGGTGCGCTAAAACACTGCCGGCCAGAGACAGGATTTCACAAATGAGCACGGAAAAGAAACTTATTGAAACTTATAGTGCGCGAGAGGGTTAAGACTTTATGGTTTATAAACCCCTGTTGTGTACAGCAGGGTAAAAATACACTAGATACTGATATTATAACTTCTGAGGTACTTTGAAATGCACTAAATCTAACCTAATGAACTTACTAGGAATGGTATGCGCTATCATACTGACAATACTTATCTCATTTTTTCCCAACTGTATTTTCTTGTGCATGGCAGAACCCTGGGTATATGAAGAAAAACTTTTTCATATCCATCGAGACACTTCACGCACCTGACACAGGGACCATGGAAAATGTGAGTCTGTCATTGCTTATTCTAGTGTAATATTTATGCAGTTGTCATTCTATTATGTATTCTTTTGTTGTCTACACTTTGTGGTGTTCATTAATTTTATTTTTTATACAGTAAGTTTTTTGTTTTTAATTTATATCACATTTGTCTAATGTTTACAGCACATTGTAATTTGTTTTTGAACATATGCATTACTTATCTGTAATGAAAGATAATTGAGATAGTTTTGAAGTAGGAACTGTAATGTCATAGTTTAGAAAAGTAATTTGCTAATTTCATTTTCCTTTGTTATTGTTATTAAATTTTGATTATAGCATCTGTAACTTAATAATATACCATGAAGTTAACAAAATTCTCTTCAATGGAGCCATATAAAATTTTCATGTGCAGCATTAAGTTCACGTATTGGCAAAATTTGATTAATTTACCCTTATATATCCTGCGTGTCATTGTCTACTAAATGGGATAAAAGGGTTGGGTAGTTGATAATCTCTCCCTCCATAAAAGTTTTCTTGCCATGCCAATATTAAATGATGCACGGGAATGCAATATGTTGAGGTTATGACACTATTTCTTTGTCATTGTTTTTACAACTCTACCTGCCTATGTGTTATGTGGCATCATATGTAGAGAAAGAAAGTCTTAAATCCTTATTTTCGGCATGTTTTATATATATTAGTAATAATAATAACTGCTCAATCACAGCTGCAAGTCCAACCTCTCAAATTCCATCCTTTCAAGTCATTCCTTCGGCTGGACAACTCCCTCAATGATCCTTGTAGGATGTAACACATTACCTCATACACTCAGACACATTAGGGAAGACTGCACTACTTACAGCCACATATGCTAACAACATAACATACTCTCCCTGAGAGCTCTGTGGGAAAACCTGGGATTGGCAGTGGCCTTCCTTAGGAATTAGGGGCTGTTTGGCTAGGCAGCTTTGGGAAACGACAAAAAATTATTTACTGCACATTTAGTTGAAAACCAAAAGTTTATTACAGTTTTGCATGTTCTTGGCTTTGTTGATGCAGAATTATAATAGTTATAATTTATATAAATTGTTTTATTGGGGAGTTCATTGGTTGTTAAATGTAGTCATTTATAAGATGCCCATATTGCATTCCTACTCTTACATAAAAATATTTGTGAAAATATGAGACATTATGAATTGGCAAATATCCTTTATACATTCTTACACAATGGCTTCAGTCCCCATTGAAAGAGGGATTGCTGAGTCAAAGTACACATTCACCAGAAGCCAAACATGCCTTGTACACTCCTGTTTATGGTAATTTAGATCATTGAAGCCGTTCAACCCAACAGTGTGTCCCCGTATATCATTGTGAATATAGTAATACTATTATACTCTATTTTGCAGTTTTATTTATTATAATTAATACTAAACTGCAGTGATGAAAAAGATAAAAACACTCATAGTGTGTATTGCAAATTTGTGTGCAAAAATTACAGCAACTTATTCACATTACAGACTAAAATATTTAACAAGGACTGATAATGTTTTATAGCATTTTACTTCTTTATTAGTTTAAAAATTCAATAATATTATCCCCAGATAGCAAACCATTCTATATCATACATATAAGAGTAATATTCAAATAACATGATGTAGTGCACGTAATTGGGGTATTTTGTGAATGAGATATAAGGTTTGTTAGATGGTGATGGACTTCAATTAATCCTAAATTGCAAGCCTAATGACAGTAAATATTGTACTGTTTACAAATAATTTTTTTTAATAAATCACTCCCTTAGTTTGTCTTAGATATACCATTTTGTATTCATTATGTATCTCATGAATTTTTTTAAATATTTCTTTAAGATGTCTAAAAGAATTCATAGATATTGAAATATAGCTCTACGAGTAAATGCTGCAGAAATTTTTGAAATGAATGACTTCATATAGAGTCTTTGTTGTACCAAGTAGACTTTATTAATTTCATTGTGGATCACTGAGTTAAGATATGATATTAAAGTATATGTTAATTACTATTACATTCTTCTTCTTCTTCTTCATCTACATCTTATTAACCTTTTTTTTTATGGGAAATGACTTTTTCATCTGTTATAATTTCTCTGTTCATTTTCAGGCTCACGAGTTATCTGGAGAAAAACTTAAACTTAGAGACGTTGTTCCTATTGATATAGCAAACGATCATATTAGAACTGCAGACTACAAGCCCGATGAAGATCCCACAAAGTTCAAATCTCAGAAGACGGGTCGTGGGCCTTTAGTAGGTCCTGAGTGGTGGAAAAAGGTAAGAGTCACAGTCTTGTCCAGTAGTGTTTTGATCAATGTTTATTTCTCAATTTTTGTTGTTCAGAGACACCATATCTAGCTGAGCTCAGCAGGGTGTGCATGACTAGTAAAAGAAATGAGGTGGCATGATTACAATTTACTCTGGGCTCCTCACACCTATCCTAAGGTGCACTACCCTATCACACTTGTCATAAGTTGCACTCTTCCTCATACCTATCATAAGGTGCACTGCCTCCTAATACCTGTCATAAGGTGCACACATAAAGTACACTACCTCCTCACTCCTATCCTAAAGTGCACTATCTCCTCACACCTATCATAAGGTTTACTACCTCCTCACTCCTATCCTGTGTTGCATTACCTCCTCACCTGTCATAAGGTGTACTATCTCCTCACACCTATCATAATGTGCACTATAAAAAGATAATTTAAGGGAAGTTGAGATTGCAGTATTTCACTTCCTGATCATTTTTAGTTGTTCTTACAGTGTGCATGGAGTATGAGAAAAATTCCTTTTCCTCACTACCAGAGACATGTGGTAGTACAATATCTTATTCAGAGGAGAGAATACTCATATCATGCGATAGTTAATGGTACATGCATGAGAACTGATTACATTTTTATATGAATTCTGTAGAAATTTATTTCCATTGCATATAATCTTTGCTAAAAGCTCATTTGCTTTTTTCTGTTAATGTGGATCTTATTTTGCCCTCGATACTCCAAGGGCATGTATGATCACTATGATTTGAGAGAGAGAAGCAAATTTTGTTTCTAATTATCATTTGTTACGATTTATTTTTTTTATCTTTTGGTTATGACTGCCCCGCTGATGTGGCATGAAGAGGGAATTTATATATATATCTAAAAATGCATTCTCGTACCGTGAGTAATTAAGTTTGTTTTGTCATTTGCAGAGCGATCCAGTCATGACCTGCTATAAACTCGTGACTTGCGAGTTTAAGTGGTTTGGACTCCAGACTCGTGTTGAGAGCTTTATTCAAGATATAGAACGTAGACTTTTCACAAACTTTCACAGGTAAATAGTCAGAAAACTTTTATAACTTCCATGTACAGAATTTCATTTGTAAAACATGATACCCTATCTCTCTGTAAATAGAAAGATTCTATCACACCTCTTAGTTACTGTTACGTATTAATTGTAAACTCTTTCAATGCTTTGCAGATTATCTTCTTATATCCTTAGCTCTAATGCAGAGAATATAAGTTAGGATCTATTGTCATTCCTTTACTAAACTATATCTTATATCCTTGCTCTCATTTCCCTCCTTCCATTGTTTTCCTTTGTTTTCAATAACACTTCTTTCATGTATTTTTTCCATTGTCATATAATGTAGGACTTTGTATGTCTTGCTTTTGTGAAGATTTCCTCAGGGATTTCGTTTCGAGATATGAATAATGTTTGTCTTATATTTTCTGACTTTCTCTTGATTTGGAAGGTTATGTCATTTTTACGAGACGTGGGATATTCATTTTCTGATGTCTGCTTCTCTCTTCTCTTTTCTTATGTCATGATATTTTTCTCATTTTTATTCTATTTTAACTTGCTGGAGTCAAAGTTATCATAAATTCATTGGTAATGATGCTTGTAATGCTAAATAAGCTGTTCAAAATCTCTTTTTGCTATTTTTATCATTCCTTCTTGATTTCTCATGTCACTATGGTTATTCTTCAAAAAACCAGGCTGAAGTACCTGAAAATGGATCAAAGTACACTCCTTTGGAAGGGTTCGTTATTATAACTGTTGCTGTTAGGGAATAGTTAAGGGGTACGACTCAGGGCTTCCTTCCAAATCTGTAGAGGTAGTAGCTTCTCACCATCCACCTGGTAGGTCTATGTCATCTTGTCAGCTTGCGTTAGCCTTTTCCTGTACGCCTTTTCTTCATACTGTCTCTCTTGCAGTACTTAATATTCCGAGGCAGGGCTTGTGGTTCTTGAAAAGATGTCATCCACTACTAACTTGCTAGGCCTGTCGTAGCTTCACCATTGTTGTTTGCGTTACTCATGAGGCACTACAAGGAAGTGATAGTCTGACTTTGCCTCCCCCAAGAGACAGATGTACTTTCATGATAAATATCCAAGATGCAAATAGATATCATAAGTAATGGATAACTACCTTGGTAGTTATACACGAAGATATACACGTGTATGCAACTTTTCTTGCTTGTTAGTCGCATTTCTATCTTTTCATACTTTCCATGGTAACTATCAAGCAGATTTGAAGATTTCATGAAGTGGTAGCTTAATTACTACTTAGATGTATATTGAATACAGTGAATTTCTAACATATACTGTACACTGGTTTTGTTGATAAAGTGCAACTTTATATGTAAATATGTTTTTAAGTTTTTAATATAACTGAAGAAGATATATATGCTTGTGTTTGTGATATTATTATGATCAGTATGTACATTGTGCTATAGATAATTTTTTTTGTCATAAAAAAACATTTAAAAACTTCAGGGCAGTTGAAGTAAAAGATTTACGAGCTTCATAGTTTACTGGTACTACTAAGGCTGTTTTTTTTTTTTTTTTTTTATCTCAAGGCAAGTCTTTTGTTGGATGGATAAATGGCACGGTTTGACCATGGAAGATATCAGGCAGCTGGAAGATAAAACAAAAGAGGAACTTGACAAGGTATTGCAATTTATATTTTATTGATCCTTAGAAAATATTGCCTAGTTTTTTATATTTTGGGGCGATAAAAATGAAGCTCAAGCATTAGTATAACCTACGTATAATATGAAGTCTTGAGGTCTTTATGCTGTCCATATTTGTATTATTACTTTCCAGAAGTGTTAAAGATTGTATTCCTTACTGATTTCCAATTTAGAGGCACCTGGATTTTCAATGTAGTATGTCAGTGGACCAGGGAAGACGGAGAGTACAAGAGAGAGATAGATGCGTGGAGAGAATTGTAAGCGGGTGACACAGTGTATAGGATAACCTACACATGCTTAGTGCTGTAGACCAAGGTAGATGGTGGGGCAGGTGTTACCTTAAGATATAGCAATGGGCATAAACCAAATACAGCTGTTGGACCTCTAGGCAGTTAAGTTGTACCTTGCCTACACTGAAAGAGTCTTGAAGAGGGAACTGTTGCAACCTTTGAAATGGTCTTCAAGTCAATGGGTATGTGCTTTGAATTGACCATCCCCTTTCAAGGAGGATTACAGTATTTGCATTATGAAAAACTACAGCCAGAACCCTAGTAATTATTCTTTAAATTCTTAGTTGTGAATGAGTGAGAGTAAAAGGGGGTAGATTGGTAGAATCTTTGTTAAAGGAAAGATTGATGTGTTACATTCCGTGGACAAAGCTGAAATGCTAAGGTCTTCTGGTGAATAGACATGTCCTTTGACTTGACCACCCTCCTTACCGAGGGGGTCCAACTTGAGATGACAAAACGATTTGTTGTAAAATAATGCATGTTAATTTTGCATTTTAAGATACCTTGGTTCTGTTTTGCACATTTAAGTTGACCCTCTTGGAATTACCTAAAACAGTGGTACCTCAAGTCACGAACTTAATCCGTTCCATAACCCCATTCGTGAATCAAAATGTTTATAACCGGAAACAATTTTTCCCGTTGATATGCATGTTAAACAAATAATTCCGATCCCCAGCCCCAGAGAATTTACCATTTTAGATTTTTTTATGGGTTTATATATCACAAAAAATTTTAAATAAATGAAAAATAACCTTAATTATGGAAAAATACTGTACAGTATATTCTAATGTATTAAAATTAAACTTGCTACTGTATTTACCTTTGTGGTTGATAGTTGCTGGCACATGTGGGGGAGGAGGAGGAGGAGGATACCTTTCCATAAATACATTTGCCAATTGTTCAGGTACAGTCTGTATTTCTGGTGTTTTCCCCCTACATGTACTCTTGGAAGGTGGTTCTCTGGCTGGTATTGGCTCAAGAAAACGATCCAGAGAAATTTGTCTTTTTCTTTGTTGATAATTTTTTCTGTAATGAGACATCACTTTGTCATTTAAAATATTCACTGCTATGTTGCTCACAGTTTTTTCTGGGTAATGACTCAGTGAAAGCCTGCACATCAGTCCACTTATTAATAATTTCTTCAAACTTTTCACTTGAAACCTTTACCCTCTACTCCCCCTCCTCTACTGATTGCTCCTCTTGGATAGTCTTCACTTGTTCACGTTGCAACTCGATCAAGTCTTGGGTGGTGAGTTCTTGTTTGGGGTCCTCCACCAGCTCCTCCACATCCTCCTTGTTGAGCTCCAAGCCCAAACTTTTTCCCATGAGGCCTATGCAGTGGAGGATATTGAAGTGGTCTTTCTAGAGTTAACCTGGAAACACCTGGAAGAAAGACCCCTCGTATACAGATACTTAAAATTAGAAATGACTTGCTGGTCTATGGGTTGGAGTAGAAGAGTGGTGTTTGGAGGCATAAATTTGACTTTTATGAAGTCTTAGTTGATATCAAGGTCTTCTTCCAAACCTGGAGGATAGGTAGGAGCATTGTTCATTACCAGAAGGCACTTAAAGGGCAAACCATATTCCTCAAGACTTTTCTTGACAGTTGGCACAAAAAACTTCGGTCAACCATTCTTTAAATAGGAAACTTGTTACCCAAGCCTTGCTATTTGACCTCCACATTACCAGAAGTCTAGCCTTGAACACATTATTGTGCTTAAAAATGCACGGATTTTCAGAGTGGTGGACTAAAAGGCTTAATCTTTCAATCCCCACTTGCATTAGTGCACAATAATAGTGGTTTGTGACCAGGCAATGACTACTCTTGGGTTATGTGGGTCCTTCTTGGCATTTTTTTTCCAAAACATTCCTGTTTCATGACAGTTAAAAACTTGCTGCAAGACATAACCTTCACTTTCGATAAATTTAGTAACTTCTAGCACTTAGGCATCCGCTGACTTATCATCCGAATTAACCGCCTCTCCATGTTTACCAACACTATGAATTCCATTTCATCGACGACATTTGTCAAACCAGCCTCTACTTTCTTAAAATTTATCAATTTTAGCACCACTAGCACTCAGAGTGTTTGCTACTAAATCATGGTGTAACTGTAGAGCCTTTGCGCAAATTATAGCCTCACTAAACAATATCTACAGCAAGCTTTTTCATTTATCCAAACTAGCAATAAATTTTCTACCTCTTCTATAATCTGAGACCTATGCTTTGTTAAAATAATCACTCCTTTAGCCACATCAGCCACCTTTAAGGCCTCTTTATTGTTTAAGATAGCACAGAAGGTCGATTTTGCCATGTCATACTGCATGGTGAGATCAGAAACACGAACACTGTTCTCATGTATTGCTATTATTTTTTTTTTTTTTTCCAAGGTAATGCGTTTAGACTTTTTATGCACTATCACTAACACTTTTCGCTTTCTTAGGAGCCATAATGATGGCTAATTTTATGCAAAACGCAAACAAAATCGGGAAATCTACAACGAACGAACTTCACAGTGCTGGCACCTTTGCAGAACTAAGAGCAAACACACAATTGCCCGGGCGGATGTGCATTCGTACCTCAAGGAGTATTCGCTAGTAGATTCAAAATTTGTTTGAAAATTGTTCTGTAGGTCGATATGTTCGTGGTTGAGGGCGTTTGTAGGTGGAGGTTCCACTGTTATTTATCATAAAAAATTTTATCATATTTATTTAGGTGAGCTCACTTTATCTGTATAATGTTTTGGGGACCTCAGTAGCACAGTGGTTAGAGCACTCAACTTGGGAAGTGGCAGACACACAATCGAGCTCATGGTTGGACCTTAATTCCCATGCTCCAACCAGTAAATTCACTCCCACAATGGTGATATATATATATATATATATATATATATATATATATATATATATATATATATATATATATATATATATATATATATATATATATATATATATTTTTTTTTTTTTTTTATTATTTTTATTTTATTTTTTTTTTTTTTTTTGACACCAGGATGGGCAAAAAAAAAAAATTATAATAATAAAACAGCCTCCACCGAGCCTGGGCACGGAGAATACATTAAGTAAAAAGTAACAGAGATGGAGAGTGTAATGACTTGTCAGAAGTGAAGGGATAATAAGGGATGTGTAATGAATATCCAAGAATATTCAGTGTTGATGTAGGCATTAAAATATAACCGTAACTGAAGGAAGACTTAACATCGAACTGTCCTGGACAGTCCTATTCAAGTTTTAAAAGTCCTTCAGCTGTAGAATCGCAACGGGCGGCTGGTGCTTTGGGTCAGCCTACTACATAGAATATAGTATCTCTAATTTTTTCTTTCTAGTAATACATATTAAATATTGGAAGATTTTCTCAAGAATTATTTTTAACAAGTTTATGCATGTGAGCGACTAATAGAAATATATGTTCCTTGTGGTGGGGGGAGAAAGAAAGAGAATTCTATTCACGTATTTTCGGCATGCCATGAAATCGACTAAAAGGGACGGATGTAGGGCCCTCGTGTTCCCTCCCTCCCATTATACTTTAAAATTTCTCAGAAACATTAAATGAGGAGATGAGGATGGGCAAGATTTATTGAAGTCTTGTAATCTCAGTTCCACAGGCGTGGCCTCTGCCTCAAGACCTTACTGGCAGAATGTTCGAAAAAATAAGTCACACTTGTCCCATATCTTGCACAATTTTCAAGAACACAGTTTGAACATACACAGTTAGAATATATTAGGAAAGTTAGAACATGTTTCACTTAAAAAATTTGATTATACCTATTGTATTGTTTTGACATAAATTTAAAGTATACAGTATGAGGTAAAGTTAAAAGTACAGTACAGTGCAATAATCTAGGCATGATTTAAAAGCATACTTAGGGCAGGGAACAGGGTATACGAAAAGTCCAATGTCACCGTTATAAAAGGGTTTTGATTATATATATATATATATATATATATATATATATATATATATATATATATATATATATATAATATATATATATATATATATATATATATATAGATATATATATATATATATAGACAGCACACACTCCCCAACGTCCGAACAAGTTAGGTTCCAGAAGTCTGTTTGTAAGTCGAATTGTTCGTAAGTTTTTTAGATAAAAATATGTACTGTACAGTACATACATATTCAGTACTGTAGAGTACTGAGGCTAAAGACACATAACTACTACATAACTACATAAAACTTATAGTATACAGTATTAATGAATTTTAATACAGTAATAATAATGTAATAATAGTTCACTACAGTAATACACATATTAATACGTGGGTAGATAATGGGTAGGTTGTTATTCATATCTGTGAATGTTCTTAACTCGGTTGTTTGTAAGTAGGACAGCTTTTATATATATATATATATATATATATATATATATATATATATATATATATATATATATATATATATATAAAATTCTGATAACTCAAACTATTGTTTATACAACAGTATCACAAAAATCCTTCATGTCAATATTGTTTCTTTTTCAGCAAAGAGAAGTTGGCAACGTCAGAGGCACAAGAGGAGAATAATTATTAATTTTCACAATCAGAGTTTCTTATATTATCATTAAAGAGATGAAGATAAGCAGTAGTGATACAAAAACCATAGTCACTACAGGAGTAACTGGCTTTAGGTTCGTGAGACACTAGACGCTTGTTCGGAGATGTAAAGCGAGGTAGATAGAAAATTTTTGAAGAAAACATTATGTAGTTTTAGAAATGAATTCGGAGACTGAATGAAACAGTAATTGCAGTATTCAGTATAGGTTATATGCTTTTACAAATCACGTCGGAAAACTGTACAATATATTAATTATACCGTACGTCTAAAGAAGTTAAGTTTTTTCCACATGGTTTTCCCTGAGGGCATAAATTTTCCCCTCTTGATTTAATTATGTATGTTGTAACCCCTTTTTATTCAAAAATTTGCATGTGTAATTATAAGATATATATTAAAAACATTTTCTTATTGGAGAAGACCACAATGAAATGTATAAAGTGGTAATTATATCGAAGGAGTTTCAGCATGTTTTTCTGAAGTTAAGCAAAGATATTGATGTGAGGTACAGCTTCTGATTAGCCTTATAATTCAGAGGATAATGGCAGTTGTCTAATTGAAGACACTTTTTCATTGCTCTATTTTTGTCCACCAGGTGGCATTGCTTCTGAATTGTGGCGTAACTGAAATGTCGGAAAAAATCTCCACCATAATGTAGCCTTAATTTATTATTTTTATATCCATTAACATTTCTTAGTATGGAAACGACAAACCTAGGCTAATGGTTTATCATTCAGAAATTAAATACTGATAAATATTTGTGAAAGGAACTCCAGTTCACATATAACTATTATATTAACATTTAAAAAATCAGTTTAGCATCAATAATAAATTTGCAAAATTTCTTAATTGATGCTTCAGTATTAGAGCATCGTCAAAAAATGAACTTGATCCCAAAAGAAAATAGCAAAGAAACTCTTTGATTTCTACTTTTCTATAAAATTATCATTCCTGTTTTTCTGATTACTAAGAATTATTGAAGGAAAAATAGTGATAAATGATACAGTTAGCTATATAAGGAATGAGACTATTTCTGACTGTACGAGTGCACAAATTCAGTTACCAAATATGTTGAGAAATGATCATAAAATATATAAAGTAAATGAATGAATGAATATGTATTTTTTAGCTATTTATTTGTGTGCCGTGGAAGTACCTTTTATTATCGCTTTATTTTTGAATGCGAACTCATTCTTTAATTCTGGAACTGCCTTTGAAATATAACATTTTCATGCAGGATGCCTTCACAACTGGCAACATTTTAAAAATATTGTACAGTTAAAAGAACTTAAAATGCAATTTTATCAAATAGCTTTGTATATTTTAATATTTTTTCCTGATTTGCAAATGAAATATTTTAATATGCAAGAACGAAATTATTTGCCCTGAGGTTGTAATAAACGAGTTGGTGACCATTATTACAAAATTAACTGGCTTTGTACCAGTGTTTTTATTTCTTAGAGATTTGCAAAAGTGAATTGAAACTTTTCTGTTAAAATTAGTAAATTCTCTTTGTTATAATTTTTCTGAATAAAGATACTGTATTGTTTTTATGTTTGTCTGAAGTCTTTTTATCTTTAAGTTTTTTAACATGACCGCAGCAGTGCACTGGTTAGAGCGCTGAACCTGGAAGGTGACAAACAAGTGATCGAAACCACTGCAAGGTGTTAGGAAGGGCAGCCATTTAATTCTCCAGCTCCAATCTGTGTCTGCCCCAATAATGAGGCATAATAGTGACACAAAATAGCAAACACCATCACATTCCACTTACACACACATGGTAACCATGCTTGAACTAAAAAAGGATGATAGAAGACCTAGCATGCCTGTGCCATCTCACTTCAACTATTCTGTGGCAAGAGAAAACTTCATGGACGATACGACGTGCTCCTTCAGTCACTAACCAATTTAGTAAGGTCTTTACCACATGAAGGGAACACTAGCAAGGTATTTTTACTTTCCAATAATAATGGTGATATCTTACACTCGTGAGCTATTTACATTCAAACAGATAAGTGAATTAACAGAGCTGTTATTTCAATGCTTATAAGAATTTGTATATACAGAATTATAAAACAACTTCAGCTCTTAATAATACGAGATATTGGAAAGTATGCTGTATACTGAGTACATTTATTAATGCCATATTTAGCAAGGTGGCCATAACTATAGAAAGAATAATAAATAATTATTTTCATTCTGTACTCAAACTTTGCTTACAGTGTTGTAAAATCCCATGGCTAAGCAACTCTCCTAACCAGGCCTAAGATTTTTCTTCGTTTTTCCTTGTTCTTTTTATGTTGTCACAGCCTACCAAAATGGACGCAGATGCAAAGAGTTGGCAAGGCTTTCACTCATATTTTTGGGGGGTACATAATGGCTCATAGAAGGGGTGAAGATGGTAATGTAAGATAAATTCCACTGTTCCCACCTACTGGGGATGCAGTAGCTCAGTGGTAGAGTCAAGTATGGAAGCAACTAGCGCAAGTTTGAGCTCACAGTGTGACGTAAGAAGGACATCAAGCCTAATCCCATAGTTCCAAAATGATGTCCACCCCCATTCAAATGGGAACTAAATGTGACAAAAAACAGTGTGATGATGATGTAGCCTGACTAAAGGCTTCATCAGTATACTACTCAGAAAATGTATAGAATCTAAAAATTAACTGTGAAAAGCTACATCCTAAACAATTATAACCCTTACTGCTCATTATTGGGCATGTAAAAACAATCCTGCAACCTCTTTTGGGAAATTAAATATAAAAATTTGTTATGAAGTTCTTGAAACATACTTGGCATCATTCGGCAAATGGTTATGACAAACAGAAATGTAAGAGAGAGTTAGTTTTGTTTAGTTGTTTCTTCCTATGTTAGGTGGGTACCCTGATATATCTGGCAAGAGCAAGTATCATGTATGGAAAGACATATCACTAGGTACAGCTAGAACCAAATTACCTATTCAGCTAATTAATGAACTATTTAGCGCCTCTATATTCCTATTTTATATACAATACATACCAGTCACTGAAATTATATATAAATTTAAATATACTTGTAATGGACAACTTTCAGGCACTCCTTTTCTGCATACTTTGTGAAACAATATTCCCTGTACAAGGCCAATGAGGATGGTCACAACTAAAATGTGTTTGTGTAATTACCTTATTGTGCTTATGGGAAAGAGCCCCAAGCTGGTAACTTCCCGTCTCCTGATCGGTTCCATTTTGTACTTAGTAATACTTATCACACTTGTCCTTAAGACTATGGATTGAGTTAGCATTAACTACCTCCTTGCTTAACCAATTTCAGTTAACTACTCTTACACTAAAAAAGTACTTCCTTACATCCTGCAAAAAAAGTTTTCTTACGAAGCTTCAACTTATGACCTCTAGTTCTAGTGCCAGCCATATCAAAATATCGATCCCTATCCACTCTATTATAACCATGAAGGAATTTAAAGACTGTCACAATATCCCCCCTCAATCTTCCAGCTTCGAGTGATGTGAAGCCTAATTCCCTGAGCCTCTCATCATAACTGAGATTGTGTATTTCTGGACCAGTTTCGTGGCATGTCTTTGAACTTTTTCCAGCTTAACTAAAGCTTTTACAAGTGCGGATTCCAAAAGGGGGCTGTATATTCAAGTTTTGGCATCACATAGGTTACATAAATATTTCTGAACATTTCCTTATCCATGTGCCTGAAGGCTACCCTTACATTTGCTAAGAAAGCATATGCTGCCCTTACTATGCTATTTATATGCATTTCTGGAGGCAAATCGGCCAGTATGTTTACTCCTAGATTTCTCTCATTCTGTCTCTTGAAGTTGTACGCCTGCCACCGAGTAATCAAGCTTGGGCCTTCTTCCAGTTGTACCCAATCTCAGTACCTTACAATTTGAAGTGCTGAATTTCATTAGCCACTTTTCTGACCACCCATGCAGACTATTTAGATCTTCCTGAAGTTCTCTAACATAGTTCTCGTTTCTTACTTTCTTCACGATCTTTGCATCATCTGCAAACATATTCAAGAATGAATTTACAGACTCTGGTAGGTTATTTACATATACATGGAACAAATGTAGCCCTTAAACTGAACCCTGTGGAACTTCGATACTAACTCTCTTCCATTCAGACACTGAGTGTCTTACTCTAACCCTTTGTTCCCTTCCTTCTTAGGATGTTTTTTATCCATTTCAAGACATTTCCACCTATTCTAGCCATTGCTTGCAGCTTATTAATAAATCTCCCATGTGGGACAGTGTCAAATGCTTTCTGGAAGTCTAGGAATATGCAATCTGTCCAGCCCTCTCTTTCCTGTAAGATTCGGCTTACCTCATCATAAATTCTAATAAGTTTGTTACTGTTGATTTACCTTCTCCGAAGCCATGTTGTCTCACTAACAAAAAGCTGAGGGATTCCAAGTGAAGAATGATATGTTTCCCTAGTAGTTTCTCCATAACTTTGCAACTATGCTGGTCAAGGAAACAGGTCTATAGTTTTGAGCCATATCCCTCCTTTCTTTTTTTTATATAGGTGTCATATTCGCTTGTTTCCAGCATCTTGGAATCTCCCCTGACTTCAGCGACTTTTTAAATATGATACTTAGTGCCACTGATTTTGAATTTGCGCATTTTTTAAGTACATGAGGGGATATATCATCAGGACCTTTAGCTTTATGGACACCTAACTCTAACAGCGCTTTGCATACCTCTGTGGCTGAAGGGATGATGTTCTCTAATGCAGGCCCATGAGCTCCTATCTCTGCAATCTGAGGGGGTGGAGTATTTTCTACTGTAAACACTGACTGAAACTCCTTTTTCAATTCTTTGCAGATCTCTTCATCCGTCTCAGTGATGCTTCCATCCGCTCTCTTAAGCTTTAAAACCTGTTCTTTTACCTTCAGTTTTCCTCTGATAAGTTGAAAAGTTTGGGATATTCTTTAGCCTTCCTGGTGATGTCCCTTTCATAGTATCTCTGCCTCTCTTCTTTTACTTAGGTAATCATCTTGCTCTTTTATAGGTCTGCCAGGCATTTATGTTTTTTCTCCTCCTATACCTTTCCAGCATTTGTCTCTCTACTCCTTAGCTCTTTTACACTCATTATTGAACCATTTCTCTCTGGCATGAATTACACCTACTTAGGTGACAGGTATGCAGCAATCTACTATCTTCCCATATTTCTCACAAAAGATGTTATACATTTCATGTACAGATTTGTTGTAAAATAAGGTCCTCCAGTCAATAACTGCAATAAGGTCATCCCCACCCCTGGCCCTCGTTGGTTCCAGTACATGTTGGTGTAGAAAATTCCCTTGTATGCAATCTAGAAATCTTGCCACGCATGAGTCCTCACCACTGTGTAGGTCAAGATTTAGCCAACCAACTATTTATGATTAAAATCTCCCATAATCAAAATCCTACATTTTCTCTCCCGTACCATGTTAACAACCGAGTTTATGACTTCAATAGTACCTATATGACTTTCCTCGTAAACTTCTAGCCTATGTTGGTTCCTTGGTGGGTTATATATAACAGTTATTATAATGCTCTCTGACCAAGTATTTATGCGAGCAACAAGATATTCCTTGAACTCATTTCTATAGCAAAGTTTATTTCTTCAACCTGAATCTTTTTGACTTACGAGCAGTGCTATCCCTCCACCAGTCCTCTCAGATCTTTCAACCCTTAATATTCTGAAGCCCTTAGGAAAAACTGTGACACTGTTTATGTCCTCACTCAACTTAAGTCTCTGTAACTGCTACTATATCTCCCTTACTGTTGTGAATCCTATCTTTTAATTCTACTGCCCTACCAGCTAATCCATGAGGCCCCATCCCCTGATCTTCTGTAATTATCTTGTTCATCTCCCCTTTGTCTGGAAGAACTCTAAAATGAATTTTTTTCTTCTCTTCTTCATTTCTTTCCTCATTTAACCTTCTAGCCTCTTGCAACAAGTTCTGATCCTTTCCATCTCTTCCTGTGTTCTGTATCGTCTAATGAACACTTTTTAGAATTCTTGAAGGTCTTTTAGACATTTTTCCTCATCAATATTTCTCTACATGTGTCCCCTCTCTCACAGGTTACTTTTGTTGGTCTCCGCTTTCCCTCCCTAGAATATTTACCTAGTTGGTGAATGTTTACAATATACTCAGGACCAGAAACTACTCCAAGTTTTTTTATCAGGTCTACAATCCTAGCTTTATTTTTTTCAAGCCTCCCATGCCATGCTGGCTCCTGGGATTTGCTTATGGCTGAGATTACCACTATCTTCTCTTTATCAAGTGCCTGTTTAATCAGTGGATTTGCCCTTTCCATCACAACGTGTGTGTGTGTGTGCGTGTGTCCCACATTTTGCAGTCACTTCATTTTCACACTCCATGTGTGACCTAAAAATCACACAAATTAAGATCTTAATACAAAAGTGTTTATATAATTTGCATATACCTATTTCCAACTTCCCTTTTTTTTTTAAAATAATGTTTATAATACTAATAATGTACCATACTTTAACTTGACCAAATGCAATTCAAATTAAATTATATGCAAATACAGTACAGCCATAGTTGTAATGCATAACATGCAGAAAACAGGTTTAAGAAATGTCTATCTGAACATTACGTGATACAGTATCCAATGTTTCCACGAGCTTTTGCTTGAGCGTTGCAATTTAGCAATATATATGCTGCTCAGTAAACAAATGTAATAACATAATAAACTACGATAGAATACGTATGTCTGAGAAATGTAAAACATACCAGTGAACATGTATACTAACCTTTCATCTGAATTTCACAATACAATACCAAACGTAAGCATGAGTGAATTTGCTATGAGTTAACTGAATATGATGTAAAGTTAAACAAAAGTAACTACACCAAAAGCATAGCTACATAAACCACAATCAATCCTCTCAGCTCCTTGGGGATAAAGGGCTGTCACAATTTCCCACCACCACCTTGCTTGGGTCATCCACGGGGCAAGTGGGCAAAGATCTTCTGCCATGAGGCCAGATACATTATATTCCATTGCAGTATATTAAATGTGACATCTTTATACAGTACAATTATATTTTTCACGGTCAACATTATTCTAAACGTAATTTCAATTTAATATATTACTAAGTGCTTGTGGCAAGGAGTCTATATTAGTATACCTAACATAAAAAATCGATATAATCTAGAAAATTGAATACAAAAAAATAACATTACTTAATATACCATTCAAAAACTTACCGACATGCCCAAACTGATAATAATATATGCTAAACCCAATAACTTTTAAATCTAAATGGTCTCATGACCAATAATATTTTAGTGGCATATATAATAAACATTAATGAAATCACACCACACCAGAATTAAATTTTCTTACAATAAACAAACTCTTTTCTGAAATCATGATGATGCCAGTACAAAATTTTTCTATAATATATAAATTTTCTTTCCGGAAATCCTATCATACATATATAAGCTTTTCTCTCTAATCTAAAAATAATTCTTTACTGATAAATTTCTGACAACAAACATTTTCTTATCTAAGAGTAAAAAATATTTGAGTCAGTTAAAGACTTATACTCCCAGATCATTAAATAACCCCGTAAGTTGTTAGGCTAAGTTAGGCTTGGTTGCGGGCACAATATCAAAGAATAGCCTCACCATATTCCCTGCGTGTCGTAAAAGGCGACTAAAAGTGGACGGGGCGGGGGGACTAGGAATCCCCCCCTTGTACCAACCTCCTGTGAGACGTCAGAGAAGAAGGGGAGTAGAGGGGAGAATAACTTCTCCCCAAACTGTTTTCCTTTTTTGATGTCGGCTACCCCCCAATTAAAGGGGGAAACAGCCAAGGTATATGTATGTATGTATGCATAATGCCTAACTTAACCTAAGCTAAACAACCTAACCTCACCTACCAATATATGGGGTAATTTAATCTTCTGGGGGGGTTGCTAATTTACATCTAATCCAATTTTTAACTTGCAAAAATAATTAAAATAATAAGGTTGAAAGTAAAGTGTAAAAAACCCATTATAAAAATTTTTATTCACAAAATACTCTTGAAATCTATAACAGTTAATATTAGCCAAGTACAGTTACAATTATAATAACAGCAGCAGCATATACTTTTATCATCATGGGTTATTAACAGAATAACCCACTAGGACACCCCTTAGCTTTACATAAATTGGCAATATTATAAATCAGCCAAACAAAAAAATTAAAAGTATTGCTTAAGAGAATCAAGTCCTGCATATTATTATTCTCAGTGAGAGAATTCGGTACCTTTTATGTACGACATCTCTCTCACTGGAAGTGATACACTGACTAGACATAACTTGATTAATACAGTACGACCGGCAATTGTAAGAAATCAAAAGTATGACAACTATCATTGTCCTTGACAAACGATTCTTGCAATATACCCCCCCCCAAAAAAAATCACAAGAGAATATCTACGTTAGTGCAATACAAGCACGGTTACTTTGTAGTCGTAGTAAAAATCCCGTCTTACATGCTAATAGAATAAGATATGCAATTTCAATACACTATCCTCTACACTTATGTGATAATGGATGAAGTATTGTGCTCACTGTTTTTTCAATTATTTTTAAGATCTTAAAAAAAAAAGGTGACTGTCACACTGTATCTACATAATTATCACTTTCAATTTCCTAGTATAGTATGCTGTTCACAAGTTAAAAAAAAAAAAAAGTTAGCAATCATAAGAATTATATAAATGATAAAAACCCATAGTTCAACTAAAAATACTTTCATATAAAGAATTAGCTTCCCTTATACAATACTATTTATTAAAAATCTCCCATTTCACAATCAAGTACCATCAGCACACATGAACCAATATTGCTATACTATATTTCTAATTTAAGATTCGCAGCATATCTGAAAATCTCGTTATATCCCTACTATGAGTTTTTGCAATTTATCTTAAAAGCTACCAGGGTAAGTATAGGAAAGCTATATATTATAAAGTTTAATAAAAAAAGGTTGATGACCTAACTATATTTAGCGGACAAAATCCTAGACAGTGCTTTTATAAGCATATTTTTTTATGTAGAAGTTTTGCAGAAAATCAAAGATCATGCTAGATATTTTTTTTTTTCAACTTGAAGGCATTGACGAATTAGCAACAAATATACAAAGAATATTCCTTTAACATGAAATAAAAAAAAATATATTCAAAAGACAATCCAAATTTTCACAAGAATAATGCCCATAAAATGAGCAAAGAAACATATACAGTATTTAAAAACTTTAATGAGAATAATAGCCATAAAATGAAAATAATACTGTAATCTGTCAATGCTGCCTTTCAAGAACTAAGTTACAGTGTATCCATACAGCTGTCTATTTATTCAAATTGAAGATATACATGAAAACTAAAAACAACTGGTATGCCTGTCTCTATAAACAGTCATTCATGTGTAGAAGCATTCAAACAGAATATTTCAAAGATAAAAAACTTACTGGAAAGTTAATAGATTGAAAACACATTTAGTTTATTTAAACTAATATAAAAACAGTTTCTTGCACACGGGGGATGGAGAATGTGTAGCTCATTAAACTATTTTAGCAATGGATAGAAATAATAACAACAATGTAATTTTCAAACCCTGTCTGTTTAAGCTGTCATTTGCATTAAGAAGATGCTTATAACAGAAAATAAAATTATCATACTTAACAGCATTTCTGGAGAATATTTCAAAGATTACATGAACAAGCTTTTCATTCTACAAAGCGTACTATCTCAATATACCATAAATGAGTGTGGCATTTTACAATGTGTATGATGCATTTTACAATTCAAGCAATGCAATTTACAATTCGTGTCTTATATTTTACAGTTCATTTCAGTATTAAAAGACCCTAAAATATTACCAGTCAAAAACGATAGAAAAAAGAAGTTTTGTTGCCAATAATGGAACTGCTAAAAATCATATCAATCACACAAACTCTTAGATGAATTCTGTAAGTGTTCAAATACTTTCCAGATAATTTCCATGATGGCTCATTTCACAATGAAAAAGTCTTGTCCACATGAAGCTAATACGACAATGGCTAAAATTTTATTCCTATAACATTTGCTAGCACATAACTTCAAAATAATTCATATCCCAAAATAAGTAGTATTATTAATGTCTCATCTACACCCCACTAAAGATAACATACAATAATTCCTATAACTAGACAACATAAACATATACATACTTCGAAGTTCTTCCAAAAGGCTTCTGATAATTTAAATTAATCAAAAACATATTGGTTATCAAACACCTAAATCTTATAAACCTATCATGCATATCTACTACAAATTTATTTAAAGCACAAATTAGAATTTCCTTTTACCTTGTTTTTTGCCATTATGCACGTCACTATTAATCCCCATTATGGAAGAACGCAAAGATAATTTGGAGATGGGGAATGAAGATTGGATACCCTTTCTAATTGCCCCCCCCCCAGTGTGCTTGTAGACAAGTTTGTAACTCTCGACTCTTAGACACTGTGCTGCCAAAGTCCCCACATCTAATTTTTTATACACATATAAAATGGTACCTTCATCATCAAAAGAATCACCATAATTACCTGATTATAAAGTGCAAGAATAGAGTTCCCTCAGTAGGTATGAGACATTTTTCTTTACTTTTCCCCCAAAAATTTTCGATAATTTAAAAATACAAACGATGTCATCAAGTATATATAATCAACATCCAATGTGCACCCTGCCTGGGTCACCTACAGGGTAAATGGGCATGAATCTCCTGCTGTGATCACCGATATAATCTTCATCATCAACAACCATCAAATATCTATCTAAAGTAACAGATATAAAATTACAATAGTAGTTATGGGTCAATTTGCATAATTTTCTGTCTTGACCTAGAAGGATACTCTGTATAAATGCCAAATCTCAGAGATTTACAAAATAGTGCTAAAAGTCAGTCAGGGATTTCAAGAATCCCACATTATATAAGAAACAGACTAAGTCAACAGCAGCTGTGGCAAAACTCATAAATTATTTTCACCTAAATTAATTAATTTTAAATATATATATATATATATATATATATATATATATATATATATATATATATATATATATATATATATATATATATATATATATATATATATATATATATATTATATATATATATATTATATATATATATATATATATATATATATATATATTATATATATATATATTATATATATATATATATATATATATATATATATTTATATATATATATATATATATATATATATATATATATATATATATAATATAATTTCAGCCAGAGTTTGAGATCCATTTTGGCTCCAGTGATATTCTTGAAGAAACGGTAACCTTAGATTGGTATCTTGGGCATTAATGAATATTTTTTCTCAAGTTTATATGGGCAAAGTTGATGTAACAAAAGTTAATCTCCCTTTCTTATAGGTTCTTACATGTAGCAAGTTGGCTCATTGCATCACCGCCCGTTGCGATACTACATCTGAAGGTCTTTTGGACTTACATAAAATCCATGCTTACATCAACACCGAATGATCTTGGATATTTGTTACACATCTCTTATTATCCATTCACATCTAACAAGTCACTACACTCTCCATCTCTATTTCTCTTTACATTTTGTGTTCTTCGTGCCTAGGCTTGATGAGGGCAGTTTTTATTTTATTAGTTATTTTGGCCCATCCTGGTGTCACACTCATTAAAATAATAAAAAGAAATGGGCAAGGCTCTGTCTCAACCTTGGAGCGCAAGTCTAACTGCTATATAAAATGTTCATAGCAAGTAATTAATAAAATAATATATAAAATAACTACTGTACTTCCATTTTTTTTTAATAAGTTTTTCTGTAAATATTTCAAGTAGCAGACAAATACTTACTAATTACTTTAACTAACTCCGTCTCACCCTAGTACAATAACATGTCTACGGGTTAACTCATTGGGCTTTAAATCAACAGTATACCATAATATATGACATACATCTATATACAATGGCCGCAATCCCCCGGTAAGGGGGATGGAGGAGTCAAAGTACACACATTTACCAAGAGCCAAACAAACCTAAATCAATCCTCTTAGCTCCTTGGGGATAAAGGGTTGCCACAATATATGAAACAAGGTATTTAAATATGATCAGCTTTCAAATACCCACCCCAAAAAGCAGAGGAAAGACCTATTTATGGCTTTTTTACTCCAACACTCATGGTTTTCTCTCTAGACCTGGTTGGATTATATTTCAACTCCACATGTCTCTAGGATTTAGAAAATACAGACCATCATTATCATAAAGAATCTCTATGACTTAAATACAAATACCTTCATGATAATGATTCTCTAGGATTTCGAAATTACACAATGCCTTCATACTAATGCATATCCAGGATTTCATTAATACAGAATACCAACATATTAATGAATCTCTAGAATTTAGAAAATACAGAATATCATCATGACAATGAAGCTAGGATTTAAAAATTACAGAATATCATCATAATAATGAGTCTCTGGGATTTAGAATATAAAGAATACTGTACTATCATCATAATGAATCTCTGAGATTTAGAAATATACAGAATATCATCATCATAATGAATCTCTGAGACTTAGAAACACAGAATTCTATCACGATAATGAGTCTTTCAAATACAAAATACCATCATGAAAATGAATCTCTAGGATTTAGGAAATATAGAATACCATCAAAGAAAAAAACACTCATAATGGTTACTAGAGTCAATTTGGGTCTGGCAAACAAATATTAGAAAAAAACATTACCTAAAACTTAAGGGAAAATTTTAAGCTATAATTTAAAATCTCTTTGTCCCAAATGATGCAGAATAAAACCGAAAAGGGTAACACAAATTTCAATATTCAAGTCTTCTCAACAGATGACTAAAGAAAAAAGTTTTCAAAATTACTAATAAAAATAGCAGTTGTATCTATAGTAAATAAGCGATGCATATTAAAACGTACTTACTAATATTGCCATTTCCCTAATGATAACATTAAAGTTGAGCAATGCACCAAAAATACATAACTTTGGATACATGAGAAATTTTTCAAAGCACCAAAAATACCTAAATTTTGAAAAATTACATTTTTCATAAATTACAGATACACATGGTGTACATTATCACATATGATCTACCGGTATTTTTGGTTTCAATTTCATAGAGTACTGCTATTAGCAAATGTGTGGATATAAAAAAAACAAATAGTTCACTTAAATTTGCATGGAAAACTATAAGTGATCTACCGATCTACAGTAATATTAATAAGTACTTGCAGTCAAAAAAATTGGAAAGTACCACTGATTTACATTCTTGCTTATGATTATTTGCATTTTCACTGATAAAATCTGCAAAAGTGTTGGCAAAGAGAAAGAAAAAATGACCAATGGATTCACAGGTCCAAGTATTAAAATACAAAATATATGAACTGTAAGAGTGAAGAACAAACAAATGAGAGACAATAAAGGAAAATTCGAAAAGTTTACACTGTACCTGGACGGAAATGGGAGTAATTTTTACATGTGTAGAGTGTGTGTGTGTGTGTGTGTAAAAAAAAAAATTCATATAAATAAGAATATTAATGGTTTAAATACAATCCTGATAACCCAGTATATATATAAAAGAGTCTGAAGTACATACAGAAAACATAAAAAAAAATTGAAGAACAAAGTCGTAATGTGCTTCAAGGTTACCAAAAAAAAGTTAAACTTTTAAATAAACAAGCTTTAAAAAATTTTAAGTCCGTGCTTCCCACCTTTTCACAGTATATCTCTATCATAATACTCAAAAGTTCCATTGTGCATGATGCCCATGTTTCAATTTTGGCAGTTAACACGATGACCAATACACATGGTAACACAAAAATGGTAATTTCAAATTCAAAATATAAGTAAATGTGTCCCTCAAAAACAAAATAATCTTTTAGTTTTGGTAGCTTTATCAAAGACTAATATCTAATCGTGCATAAATGGAAGATAATTACTGTATCTAAATTAAGAACACTGGAGTATATTTAAACAAGAATCTTTAATCAATGATGAACAGTGGACAATTCAGTATATCTAATCAAGCATACAATTGAAAATACTTATAAAAAATTATACAGAGTATATAGTTTTTTAGTCAATATAGAGTCGGGTAACGTGTCCCTCTATCTGTAAAAGGTAAGTAAAAATCTACTATTTATAGTATCAAACCAATTAGAAGTTTCACAATAAACAAGTTGTTTGATTTTTACGTGTCATCATTAATCCCATTCATATGGGGGTGGACACAGGAGAAGTTAGAGCTGGGGAACAAGTATACAGCTGTATGTCAAACAAATTGGAAATTTCAAGTTCTGATGAGATAGGATGAGTTTGCAAAGTAAAATAACAATTCCAAATAATGAACTAAAAAGATAAAGTGCATTGTCAAGAAACACACATCACATATCACCAAAGGGGTCTCACCATATACACTGTAATTATGAGCTACAAACTAAGTATTGGGCTAAAATTCTTCAAGTGAATAATTCAGTACCCAACTTAATAAATAATCTAATAAAGGGATTTACCACGAAATAGAGACAAACCTTACAATATGCATATCAATTCTTTGAAAACCTTATGATGTATGTATATATACTAAATTCCCTCTCCCCATTGTTCTTTATATTTAGCATAAGCAATGTCAAAGCTAAAACAGTTAAACGATACCTAGGGAAGTAGGTCACCCATACAATGGGGAAATATGGTAAGAGTACCAAGAGCTAATTAATAAGAACAAAAATTAATATAAGCAAAGAGAAACACACTGGGATATACAAAACAAATTTCTAAGGCTATATATACACATTAATAAAAAATAATGAATTTTATCCCATAACTGAAGGTTTCACTACATATGAATTATAAAGTTTGGCAAGGCTTGAATGAAAAACCTATATATATATATTACTGACACTATACCATACAGCCACATACACCAGATAAATTGGAGGAAAAATTGTTGATTCTTCAACCTATGCATGACCAATTATTCATTTCCAAAATTGGAGAGCAGCGATCAGAAGGCACCTCTAGACTAATCTGAAAATGACTTTATACATTTGTATATACACTGTTAACAGCCAGTGTTTCCAACATCAGCAAACGATCTGCTGATACACTGCACACGACATCAGAGCTGCAAAGCACAAAACTGACAGACCTAATATACCCAAAACGCAGCGGCTGTCTTATATATAATCACATGATGAATGTACTATAATGATGAGAGAAATGAAAACAATATCACAAAAATTCTGCAGATTTTTCCTTAAGTGTAAAAGTTATAATACATTACAAATGGGTCAAGTCAAGATGAAGTGTGACTGTGTTAATACCTTTTCAATATTATATGTCTTTGGATAAACACCTAATTTTTTAAACTAACGAATAACTCCAGGATCTAGATTTGCTAAACTCTGTAACACTGAAGATATAAAGATAAACCGTGATGGATGTAAGGTGTTTTAGTGGTCATATAAAAATCCATTTGATGTGCAAGATTAAAAATATTATACAAGGAAAAATAAAAAGCTTCACAGCCCACACATCAATACTTAAACACAAAAATTAATTGTGAATGAAAACGTCTTAAGGATTATTATGACATCCATCACTTTTTGAGATTGAAAACATATCGTCTATTTTACAGAGTTGAATAAATCTAAACCAAAGTAAGTTGAAATTTGGAGAACTCAAACAAATAATACAACAAAATACAATAATTGACAACATATACATATTCACCACTAATTGACCTTCCCTTTCACTGTGGGTGAATCTTTAAGATGGTCATCATCCGTCGCCACTACACAATTCGCTTGACGAGCTTCCATCCCCTAGAAATATACATGGTGATGTGAATTTCTAATCTATTGTTCTTAATCCTGAGACGATTGCTATAACTATCATTCTTAGTCCTGAGTTGATTTCTTAATCTTTGGTTCTTAATTCTAAAATGAAGACAACAAAATATCTCAATAAATCAACCCAAAGTGTGTGACAACCTGAAAATCAATATATCCACTTCCATACATACAAAAAGACCTCTCTCAAAACACCCAGGTGCTTGTACATTATTTCCAGCTTCTTCAAGTAATATGTCAAGATCTTGGCATAATATTATTTATTAAAACACCTACCATTATCCCAATCCCAAGGTCTAAGATTATCCTTTCAGATCACAATATCCTCTAATGTACATCAAGACTTCATAAAACTACTGCCTACAAACATAAATGTCAAGTCAAAATAGACTAACTTCTAAGCGGCTGAATAGACCTTCCATGACACTGCTGTACAGCCTCGTTTGAACATGAAGATCTCTGGCAATTACTAGCAGAAAAGGATTACCAAACATGATAGCAGATATTCACTAACTCAAAAGTGGGTATATGATGGCAGTGTAATACCTTCTGACTAATGAAATGATTCATGTAAAGAATGCATAACGCATTCAGCACAGTTGTTTGTTTACACCCTTCAGAGGCTCAGTGGATAAGGTACCTAGGACTCATTAAGGAGCTCCTGCATGCAATTCGACAAGATAGCTCACACACCTCTCTAGCAATTATAGTACCACACTTAGGGATAAGAAAAGAAGGAAAAGGTAGTGGCACCTTATGTGGCAGCCTTGCAATATCATAAGACTCAAAGAGTTCTTAATTAGATAAGTAAAGTCTATATCAATACTGTTCATTTTCTTCTTGTGAGTATCTTATGAACAAAAGGTACACTCATTACTGCTGACTGCTTACCTTTTGTAAGGCTCTAGTGAGTAAGAGGCTCCAACAATCACTAACATTCCTTCCCCTTTTGGAAGTTTCTCATGACATGACCAATCATATTTTAAAGGCTATTACATCCTTGACCAAATATGCACCAAGTTACAATAAGACGCTCATCTCTTTTTGATGCATAAGCTTGAGAGTTTCTACAGGGGGCACTCAGTTTACACGGTCCTCAAGTTACAATACAACACATCTCCCATATATTATTTTGCTTCTATTTGGATAATATTTGGCCTATGTTATGTCTGCCAAGCAAAAACCAGATCCTTCTGATGGCAGTGTTCAAAAGAAAAGGAAAGCCATCACCATGGAAGTGGACTTAGAGATAGTGAAATACATGGAATAGTGAGACACTTTACTACTGCATTAGCATAGGTGGTTATTTAGGTGTGTTCCGACTTACCTGAAATTCAGGTTACATCACATTCTAGAACGGAACTCTGATGAAAGTCAAGGACCCCCTGTATTTGCTAAGTATAATACATTGGCACTTGACACAAGCTCAATAGATTAACAAGTTGATTTTCCAATGCAATTTGTATGGCATTTCTTTATTAAAATCTCTTCCAGGAGTCAAACAAAGAATACTGGACTGCCTCTTCTGGCAACATTTATGTAATCAGCAGCTCGATGAGTACATCGTAGATAAGTGAGGGCAATGGTGGAAAATTATTCTTAACAGCCTGCTATATACAGCCTTCCCATAACCTACACTGCAAATTGGTTCTACAACATAGATGTTCAACACTCATATATAAAATTTTTAAGCATTTTGTATATAAATCGATCCAAACCTCCCACATGTAAAAGCTCTCCTGCTTACGAACATTCGCAGATAAGAACAAAACCTACCCATGTATTAATGTATGTATTACTGTACTGTAAAGTATTATTACATCATTATTGCTGTATCAAAACTCATTAATACTCTATACTTTTTATGCTTTATGTAGTAAAGGGTCTTTTGCCTAAGTATTGCACAGTACAGCATATGTATTTACTTCATAGCACTATTTTTACCAAGACAACTTACGAACAATTCTATTTACAAACGGACTTCTGCAACCTAACTCTTTCGTAAGTTGGGGAGTGTTTGTACTGTGCTTTGATTCTGCCACCATATTTACAAGGGGGATTGTATCCTTTGTTAGTAGATGATATAACGTACATGTGTAGTAAAGTAATTTTACCCAAGAAGTGTAAAATGGCATTACCCGTGTAATGTCATGGGTGCTCAAGTGGTGTGCCTTGATATTTCTAATGTGGTTTTCTGGGTAGTGTGTGTGTTTACAGAGAGATGACAAAGATCTATTGTTCAACCCATAGGCCTCTCACACCTCTGTGTCCCTGATTGATGGAGGTCAGAAATGTCACACATTTCTGAGTTGTTCTCATGTGAGCCTCCACCAATACATATGTACACTTGAAAATATACATATAGGCACTCCTTGTACACAACTGGCGTTCCTTTAGCCACGCCCCTCAAGCTATAGGTTGTAACCTTTTTTCTCTGGAAGCCTATTGGTGGAGGCGTGGCCAAGCATATCACGCCCTGCCATCTTTGTGATATAAAAAGTGTCAGAAGCAGTGAGAGAGTAGTAAAGTCTTGGGAGCGCCTATACACTAAGCATTTTTACCTTGAGGTGTAGAATAAGTGTATAGCTAAAGAAACGAAGTGTTAAGTCGATCTTGCTTATCTAGTATCATTTTGCACGCTATAGCTCTGTAGTTGTACAACTAACACGACGCTGGTGGAACATAGCATTACGATTCCTGTTAAGATATACAACTATACGACACACGTACTGACATGTATGTTATCCTTGGGCTTGGAGAGAAAACATACAATTTGTACATTATTTGCACATTGTAAGAGGAGCCTCCAGCAGGTAGAGGGGTGGGAGAAGCAAACTTTCCCTTTTCTCTTTTTACTAAAAAAAAACCATTGATATATTAGTTGAGAATGTTTTCCCAGTTCTTCTGATACTTTTGTGATTACCTAACTATTTTTGCTGGAATATAACAAGAAGAATGCTTTTCTCCCATGGTTAGGGGAGTCAGAATGACATTATTATTATACCCATTCTTGTGAGTTCTTAGTGATACTGAATAAGAGACGTGGTGGAAAAAAAATCTTCCCCAGAATTTCATTCCATTGCAAAAGTGATGGAAAAGGTGAGGAATGGAAGGGTTTAATGTAGCCTTGACCCCATGTTTCGTCACTCCTTGATCTCATGTTTCATTCCTCCCTGATTCCATTTTTCATTCCTCCCTGATTCCTTATTTCTTTGCTACAATTGTGGCCACTACAGGATTCAGTGATGCATTTGAAAAAAAAAATTATAAAAACTATTCAAATGTGTGCTTTGCAACATAAAACATAGACTATGTACCATCAATAAGATTTCAGAAACATAGAGATAAATAACCCCAAACCCTCATAAGATCGGAATGACCTGCTCGAAAAAAAAAAATCTATAACAATGTCACCCACCCCATATCACTTCAGTAAAAAAATGTCAAAATCTGCAGGCAAAGTCACAAGTACTGAGCAAAATCAGTTCATCCGGAACAAGAGAGTAAGCTTGCTATTTCATTAATTTCTAAGTATGTTTTCAGTATAACAATAGAATTTGTCCAAAATTCTTTATATCAGTAATACTGCATATCTATTGTATGGTGATTCTTGAACGTCAATATATGCATACTTGTGTGCCAGTATTAGTATGCGATTGTAAAATAGAGATTCTATAAAGCCTGACTCCGTACATTTGTGTAAAAGTATGCGTGCCAGATACTGTCAATTTCTACTATGAGCTTTGTGTGGCATAACCAAACCCATTAAAAAAATCGAGGTCTTGTAATATTTGAGTTCCAAGAAAAGCTTGGTATAAATATTATTCAGTACACATTTCAGCTACCACTACAAGTTCTGTACTACCATTCACTGAAATAAATATTTTTATGTAATTAAGCATCTATCAAGTAACAGAATTTTGAAAACAGTAAAAACATATACTACCAAACAAAAAATACTTAACACTAAGACTTTTTGAGAATGCAGATTTTAACCTTAACACAAATACTACTAAACTACAGGCAACAGTACAACTGAACTACAAGTTTTGATATCAGTCAATATTCAAAATGGTCTTAAGACTAAACCATCATAGTGGATGGTAAGTGTCTATACCAGCGTTTCTCAACCGGTGCGGCTGAAAGGTAGCCAGGTGCGCCCCAAGTTAATGAAAGAGCACTTTATGATATTCTTTATATTAAAAATATCTACTTTAAAAAAACACCGGATAGGCACGTGACCCCCATGTCTGAGTCAAGTCTTTGTCGTTTGATATTTTAAAATTGATTCTCATTTCCTTAATCTTTATAGAGGAATGGACAATTCTCTCCATTTTCCCTTCCTCAAGGGATTTAACTCAGTCACTGTCTCTCTCTCCCGAATATTTGATGTAAAATCTTAGAACAACCCATCCTAAGGCATATAAGAAGCAGCTATAATGACATTTGAGTACAGGGATCGGCAGTAATCCTTTGACCTAAGTACCGCGAGGGACGTCTTAAAAATCAAACACAAAGAGATGCCCATTCATAAATTTTGGATTTCCATCAAAAAAGAATATCCTTCAATAGCTTGTAAAGCACTTAATATTTTATTGCAGTTCTCTACATCATACCTCTGTGAATTAGGATTTTCTGCATTTACCAACATAAAATGTAAAAATAGATCAAATATTGGGTGTATTGATGAAGAAATGAGAGTATGGTTATCACATATAAGGCTTAATATTAAAAAAAATTGTGAAAGCACATCAAGCACAGGTGTCACACAAGCTTACTTGATATATATTGTATTGTCTTATATATACATGCGAATTTCAAGAGCCTTTTTTTCACAATTTTAAGGATAATTTTATGTTACTGATATATTAAGTGTGCCTCAGTGTTTTAATTACTCTACAAGTGCGCCCTGATTTAAAAAAGGTTCAGAAACACTGGTCTATAGTTCTTCAACTTGTGATAATGTGTCAATTGTACAAGAAGTTATAAAAAAAATAAAACCTTTAAATTCAAGACCTTCTTAATGAAGAACCAATAAATTAATATATACTGTAAACGGTAATAAAAACTTACCTTTTACTTTCTTGTCTTCCATGTATTAAAAAAAAAAAAAAAAAAAAAACACACACACACACACCTTATAATTTCTCTAAATTTTCCTCATAAACAAAATCAAAGAAAACAGATATGAGTTCCAGCATCAAATAAAGTGGTATATTGCAATAATGTTAAGCATTATACAAGTTAAAAACCTAAGCACCATTTTACATGACACAATGAGGCCCCGTTCAAATGGGGGTGGAAACAAGCAAAAGCTTATTTATATTAGACAGCAGGAAGACTGCCAAGAAACTGAATCCTGTTGTATGTTTCCCATATAATTGTAACAAATACAGGTAAACTGAAAAACATATCTATGACACACAGTGAAGAATATTACAGTCTTCAAACCAGACTGCAATCTGAATAGCTTTTTCCACATCTTGTCTGATGCTAGATCTCACTTACATTCTTTTTTTCTATAATTAAAGGGTTGATAATTTAAAAAATACTACTCTTGTAATACTCCTAGTCTAGCTACCATAATACATACCATTACACTCCGATGTTGGCCATAGCAGACAATTGCCTATTCCTGAATAACAGAGAACGGTCACTGCAGCCAGAAAAACCAAGGAGCAGATTGTGCAAGGTTTTCGCTCCAAGAAAAAACCAGTCAAATAAAGTACCATAAAGACAATGTGGTTGTGAAGCAAACCAGCTGGGACTGGCTTGGGTATTAACAGTACAGGAATAAGCCACTGTAAGCAATACATCGTTCTTCTGACAAATTAAACTGAAAGAAGAAAAAGAAATTTAATCAATAATTAGGGCCATATACAAAATTCACATTCATCACCATTATATATGGAATTCAAATATTGCATTGCTTACTGAATAAAACAAATTATATATTATTTTCTCAAAGTGAAATGGAACCACAGAAGCTCAGTGGTAGTGTGTGTGAGTCTTAATTTCCCAGTGTCAACCTATCTGTTTCAATCCCCATTTGCATGGGGCTTCACAGTGACATAAAATGGCAAGTAACATCCTATCAAAGAAGTAATACAATTAACTGGGAACTTTACTCTATACGCAAATTACAAAAATAATGAAGAGCTATCCTTGATGAACTTCAATAAAAGAAGTGCAATTATACAAAGATATACAGTATTTAAATCAATAAAGATAATACACAAAGAAGAAGAAAAAGAGGAATAGAAAAAGCACTTTATTCAACAAATAAAATATAAATAATAAGAAAGAGGATTACTCAAGTACTCTACCAAAGAACAAAATACTAATACCAAACGAAAAGTTAAATTAAGATACTTTACTCAACAAATAGCCAAAATACAAATAAAATGAAGAGATTTACAGAAGGCACTTCCTTCAACAATCAGACAAGAAAAAACTGAAAAATGGCTTACTCAGGTACGGTAATATTTAAGACCTGAAGAGACACTCCTCCTTCTTGCCACCCATTTTCTTATTCTACATATCCTTATTCTACTTTCTGGCCTTGAAAGTAGCACAAGAAATACTAATACCAAGCTATAAAACACTATCTGAGTTTCTAATCACAGGTGATGATAAAACATGCCCCTGCAACCTATTCTAATTGGCTGAGTCATGTTAATTCACAATGTGGTGATGGTAATCATTGGTGTGAGGCCATTGTTTTCCCCAGGTCATACGATAGGCATTTAACCTTCATAAAAGATTTTTTATTTCATACAATGCACCCCCATTCCCCCCTTGTAAGGAGGCTGGCCACGTCAAAGTAAACACATGCACCAGAAGCCAAAACACACCTTAATCTCTCCTCTCAGCTCATTTGAAATAAAGGGTTGCCACAATTCCCCCACCACCACCCTGCTTACATTCTTCTACCATGAGGCCCGACAGCCGCAGCTGGTTTACCCCTATCAATTTATCACAACCCCCCACACACCCATCCATCAAAGTTAGCTGTAATGGGCGAGATTGCTTATAATGATACTGTTCCACTGTTGGTCCCACACATCTAGTGACTTAGTCACTGAGACTGCTAAGATGACAAAAACTGCCACACTGGGCATACCCCTACTTTTTTCTTCTTAATGCCAAGTACATCTGGCGAAGAGAAAATGTACCAATTACCTTAGGGGTGGAACTTGAAGAGCTAATGAAGGGCTGTGTTAATTTGCTAACTAATACCTGCAATCATATTAGAAATAAGAATTATCTTACAAATTCTTATAAATAACTATATGGTGCTAATACCCTTTGATTGCAGTTTCTAGATTCACACATACAAAATATCTAATTTGTGCCTCTAGCTAAATTACTGTACAGTTATATCTATGATGCACCCTCAATATGACAAGCTCATCTGGATTATTCACCAACTTAACCACCTTCAACCCTCACCAGTAATGACAGCAAGACTGAGACTACTTATTCTTCACTTTATTCAACCCTATAATACAGAGTTACCCCTTAGGCCCCATTGTGAACCTAGATAACCTTAAATCCCACAGCAAGAAACAGATATTATTAAATACAACAATAGTAAGACTGACTGGCCTATAATTACTTAGATCACTTGATCTTTTTTTTTTAAATGGAACTGCAATTACGATTGCAACCCTCCAGTCTTTAGGACTTATTCCCATTGCTCACGAATGCTGACATAAATTTTTTACGGAAATTATGCTTTCATGGCTTCTCTGACTATTCATGGTTGAGGTTTATCTAATACTACAGAGGACTGATTCGGATTTAGTTTATTAGTGCTCTATTTATATCCTTGTTACTGGTTTTTGTTTTATTGTCTCCATCCTAATATCTGTGTCCTTCAAAACTGGTAACTCTTTTTTTTCACACCAGGTGTATCTCCTTTCAGGTTCTCTTGCAAAAACTTGACTGAAAAAAAAAAAATACCTTTGTTTTTTTCACTACCACTTTTTGCCTGCATTTTTCTTCCAATATCAATGTGAAGGTTTGCTTCTGTTTTTGTCTGAACATACTTAAGAATTATCATTGGGTTTGTGTCTACAGAATGAGCAAAGTTTTTCTTTGTTTTATAAATCTCATTTCTGTCTCCCTTCTGACTTGGTTACTGGGTCTTCTGTACTCTTCTTCAACCTTGTAATGCTCTCTAATGTCCCTTCCACTCTGGATTTTATTTGTTTTAGCACCATATTTAGTCTCTCCTTCACCTTAATTTTTGACGAGTTTCCAAGTAGTTGGTATGATGTTGTAGAGAAGAGTAACCCCAAGGTGCTCTAGGATTATTCATATTAACATGGCAAGTCACCAACTCTAACCTTGCATTTTACAGGGTTATTCAACTTTACATAGTGTTTTGGGGGTTACTCATTTTTACAAGGTTTGTAAGCTCTAATGTTCTAATATAATACTTTGTGTGTTAAAGTTACAACTATATCAATAAAACTACAGTCGTAACCACCACCCTACCTATATAAAAATAATCTAGTAATACGAGTACTGTAATTTAGTTGACTAGTTTTAAATTCATGGGGTGGGGAGGTAAGCTAAAGGTGCAAAAAGCTGGGTTTGCCGACAGACTTGTATTGCTAAAATCATCACAGCAGAGAACTGCCAAAATCCAATTACAAATTACCAAGGTAAATATTTACTTTTGAACCCAACAAGTTGATAAAACTTTAACATCTAAGAAAACTAAAAAAGAAACATTAATTTTAATTATCAAATTGCTTCATGACTATGGGTGATCTAAGCTCACCGAATATTGAAATAAATCTCATGAGATTTAATCTAAATTGGATGGGGGGAGAGAATATATTTACTATTATCCTGATTTAACACCACCATGAGTTGACTGACATTATGCCTTTCCCATGCATTTTTTTTTTTTATTTAAATTGTTTTCACATAATCTTATGATATGTTTGGTTAGTTTAAGTTGGGTTAGTTCATTGTTTAGTTCCTGGGTCATTGTTTAGTTCCTGGGTTCATCCAGT